>SNQJ01S0129033.1:0-17752 GCA_010110895.2 Picea sitchensis | reverse complement strand
TCAGTTATATTTCCAACATCTTACCGCATATTATTTGCCTCTGATACTGAAAGAGTTCATGAATCACTGATTCACATGAATTGTTGTAACTGTATTATGATGAATGTTTGATTAAAGTGTTGTTATAATTTCTCTCAGTTTCTTTGAAATTTGAATCCAAGAGGATCTTATGTTTGAATTTTTCCTCCTTAGGTTGCTTGAAGACTTGATGTCCATAGCAGCCCTCTACACCTTTCTCACCAAAGTCTTCCTTATACTCACCTTTAATCCAACTTTCTGACTGAAGTTAATTCTAGACCTCAATTTCTTGTGCATGCTAGTCCAGGTTTCTGAGTTAGAACATTATTATCATCGAGTCTTCTCCATTCGACCTCTTAAAACTAAATTACAATCACATAAACTGATGGGTACCGGGCTTACCTTCTATGCAATCTGAAGGTGACTTCTAGTGCTAACATGGAGCATTGAGGCTCCAGTTTCATTACTAAATAGGATCAATTTACGGACATGTTTACCAAGCCGCTATCGAGGATGAATTTTGAGTACTTCAGGGATAAGCTTTGTGTGGTCCCTCTTCAGAGGGAGTGTTCTCATCCAACATGAAAAAAGGATGGAATCGAGACATGTGGAACTCATCCAAATTGAAAAAGGTTTTGCATTGAGTGTTCTCATCCAGCATCAAAAAGGGTTGGCACTGAGACAGGTGGAACTCATATAGCATGAGAAAGGTCTCACATTGAGTGTTCTCATCCTGCATGAAAAAGGGTTGGCATTGACAGATGTGGAACTCGTCCAACATGAAAAAGGGTTGGCATTAAGTGTTCTCATCCATCATGAAGAAGGTCTAGCACTAAGATAGGTGGAACTCATCCAACATGAAAAAGGTTTGGAACTGAGACATGTGGAACTCATCCATCATGAAAAAGGGATATCACTGAGCGTTCTCATCCGACATGAAAAAAGGTTGGCACCGAGATAGGTGGAACTCATCCAGTGTGAAAAAGGGTTGGCATTGAGTGTTCTCATCCAACATGAAAAAGGGTTGGCACTACGACAGGTGGAACTCATCTAACATGAAAATGGGTTGGCATTGAGTGTTCTCATGTAACATGAAAAGGGGTTGGCACCGAGACAGGTGGATCTCATATAGCATGAAAAAGGGCTGGAACTGAGATCGAGGGTGCACATGATTATGTATTGACGTATTGCAGGGTAGTGGATGTCCTAGGGACACATTGTAGTTATTTGAGAACTACCCATGGGCCTTGGATGCATTGGTTGTGAAGTCACAAGGGTGCACATGACAAGGTACAGATGCATTGCAAGGTAATGGATGTCATGGTTGTATATTCTAACCTTGTACAATATCTACTGCAAACAGATATTCAAAAAAATAACAGAAAAGATACAATGGAAAATACAAACATTACACAAAGATTTTTCCCCTGGAAACCCAAACCTGGAAAACCAACATATTCTATATTCATTCATATGTGATACATTGTTTACAATAAAATATGTAAATGTGTTGACCTGCACAGAATATATCTAGCTAAACAATGATACACACATTTGCAGAGAGAGTTGAAAAAAGAAGGAGGAGAGAAAGAATGGAAAGAATTCTCATTAACCGTTATGAATAATGAATAATTTACACATGATATACTTTGTATAAATCAATGAGTTTGACTTGAGGTAAACTAAGTCACCATAGTGGTGGTATAGAGTGATATGGAAACACACCAGTAGTTATGGGAGTGAACTGCCACCTATTCTAGTCTCTCAGGCAGTTACGGGAGTGAACTGCGACCTAGTTGAGTTAACTAGTAAACTAATCTTCAGTTAACTGATTGAACAGAAAGTAGTGAGGAGTTAATTCAAGGAATCAAGGCTAATGCGCCACTTTGGTGATGATACCAATGCAATGTTGAATTAGCATGGTGATGATCCCAATGTTTCATGGTGATGATCCCAATGCAACATCTAAACTCAACTCAACTAGTCAAACTGAAGTGTGAACTGAAAGAGAATATTCTGGAGGTGGAATATTCTCTCCTAAAATATAGGAGAATAGATAATGACTAATTATGAATAATAAACAAATAAAAACCTTAGGAAAAATAAATCCTAGGTGTGTGTGAAGTAACTCCAACACCCCCCCTGAACATCACTATGGTGAAAATAAAGATTGGGTCCCGGCAACGAGGTCATGTTAGGTACCCAAGTACAAAAGATACACTAAAAATAAAGTGAGAAAAGAGGGAAAACCTCATGGGAAAACCCCCCCTCAAGGCACAATGTATGTAAAAATAAGAACTATAGTTGCTAGGCAACTGTGTCCTTCACTCCAAGATGACCTCACAACGAATGGAATTTCTGCTCAGTGAAGGTCTTGGTGAAAATGTTTGTCGTATGTTCTTCTGAAGGACAGAACTGTAAGTCGATGATCCCCTTGTGTACTAAGTATTGGATGTAGTGTATGTGGATCTCGATGTGCTTCATCCGCTGCCTCTGAACTGGATCTCTGCAGAACTTCAGAGTGCTCTGGTTGTCACACCAGATGACAATCGACCGATGAAACTGAATTCCCAACTCAATGAGAAAATGTTGTAGCCACATATCCTGAATGGTTATGTTAACTTCCCCTCTGTACTCTACCTCGGCTGAAGATAGAGCAATGACAGCTTGCTTCTTGCTCGACCAACTGATAGGCCTAGAACCAAGACTAAGTGATTAAATAGATGTGGACTTGCGATCAATGATATCGCCAACCCAATTGGAATTAGTAAACCCAATGAGATCTAATGTAGAGTCTGTTTCATAATGAATCCCAAAGGTGATGTTGCCCTATACGTATTGAAGGATACACTTTGCAGATTTCCAATGTAGCTCATGCGGCTCCTGCATGAACCTGGAAATTGTGCCAACTGCATATGAGATGTTTGGTATGGAGTGTGTGAGATACAACAAGCTCCCCACTACCTGTATGTATAGTGTGTTGTCAACCAGTGGAGTCTCCCCGCCATCCTCAAGTTTGACTCCTGATAGGAAAGGAGTCGAAGCAGACTTGCAGTCTGTCATGTGAAATCTCTCGAGGAGATGTCGTGCATACTTGGCTTGAGATAGTTTGATGCCTGATGAATCCTAACTGATCTCAAGTCCAAGGAAGAAGTGTAGTGGACCCATGTCCGTCATCAAAAACATGTCATGAAGAATCCTCTTGACTACAACAATTGTTGAAGTCGAGCAACCGGTGATTAGAAAATCATCGACATACAGAACTAAAAGTAGAAGTGAATTAGCCGTCCTGAGCATGTATACATTCAGGTCTGATTTACAACGTACAAATTTCTGTGACAATAGGTAGGAGTCCATCTTGGCATACCATTCCCTCGGAGCCTGCTTGAGGCCATAAAGTGACTTCTTCAGTCGACAGACCAAATATGAGTCCTGCATAAATCCTTGGGGCTGCTCCATGTAGATCTCCTCAAAGAGATCACTATGAAGGAATGCATTCTTCATGTCCATCTGATGGAATTGTCATCCCTTGGCTACCACAATGGAAAGGGCCAATCGAATGGAATCCATCTTCGCTACTGGAGAGAAGGTCTCATCATATTCAATACCATGAACCTACTGAAAGCCTTTGGCAACAAGCCTAGATTTGTATCTATTGATATATCCATCTACTGTGCTCATGGTCCTGTAGACCCATCTTCATCTAACAAGTTTCCTCCCAGAAGGAAGGGGAACTAGATCCCAAGTCTGGTTCTCGAGGAGGGAGTTATACTCCTCCTGCATGACGGATTCCCAAAAGGGATTTCTAGCAGCCTCACCATAAGACTATGGATCTGAAGACTGAACCAAGAAAAGATGCCTGGAAGGCAATGGTTTAGTGACAGTGAGTGCAATAGGAGGCTCCTCTAAATCAGATAAATTCCTCCTAGTATCGGTTGGATCACCAACGGGATCCCCTACATCCTGAAGAGTAGTTTGTGCCCACTTGGGCCTCTGCTCTAGCTCTGCAACTACATATGGATGCTCTGAATCTACATATGATTGTACTGACTCTGAATCTAAATCATCTGAGTCCTCTACATCAGAACTCTTATCTGAATAAGAGTCAACATGTGCATGCTCATCATCTCGGACAGGAGGAAGAGTGAAGGTGTCTGCATGCGATTGCTGAGGTACATGCGAGACACTTTCCTCGAATTGGACACTACGCTCAATGATGAGTCGGTCCGAGGAAAGATCAATAAGTCGATATCCCTTTACACTGTCAGGGTATCCAACAAAAATGCACTCAGTGCTCTGTGGATCAAGTGCCTTCCTCTTTTCAGAGGGAATCCAGGCCCATGCATGTGAACCAAAAATGTGAAAGTGGGCCACTTCCAGTTTGAGGCTGCTCCAAGCCTTGTAGGGGGTCTTATCCTTGACATATTTATGAGGATATATATTTTGGATGTATGTTGCACAGTTAAGTGCTTCGGCCCATAGTCTCTGTGGTAGTGACTTTGCATGCAACATGCAACATGCCATCTCCTTTAGAGATCTGTTTTTCTGCTCAACAAATTCGTTTTGTTGCGGAGTGTAGGGAACTGTATGCTGCAACTGAATCCCTGCCTCATGGAAAAGATTATGAATCTCATGATTCACATACTCTCCCTCGTTATCAGTTCAGAGAACTTTGATCTTTTTTCCGGACTGTGTCTCAACCAAAGCTTTGAAATCTTTGAGGTGTTGAAAGACCTCATATTTTTCCCTAAGAAAGTATATCCAAGTAAAACGTGAGAAATCATCAATAAAAATGAGAACAAACCTCTCTTTTCTAATTGATGGATGCGGAAAAGGGCCCATGAGGTCACTGTGGATCATATCTAAAGGTGTGGAATCTCGCTGAGACTTTCCTTCATCGAATTTCTCTTGAGGGTGTTTTCCGAGAACACATCCCTCACATACTCCCTTGGAGAAATGTATGTTTGGTAGACCATCAACTAATATGTGCTTTCTAAGCTGTTGCATGTATCTAAAATTCAAATTTCCAAACCTTTCGTGCCATATCCTACTACTTTCATCAGCATGAGTAAGTAGTAAAGAAGAATCAGGTTCAATGAATTCAGAAAATGTATACAATCTAGACTGATGATTTACCTCACCGGTAGCAACCTTGGAGTTGGTTTGCAGGTCGTATATGTCCATGGAATTTGGTGTGAATATGAATTTAGTTTTGGTGCCAGAATTCTTCATTTGATACACAGAGAGAAGGTTGACAAAAAGCTTGGGAACATGCAACACATTCTCAAAGCTTTCATTGGTGAGTTCAATCCTTCCTTTGCCGGTGACTTTGACAGAAGAGTTGTCCCCCATCAGAATAGGAGGACCTTTGCATGCATCCAAAGAAGAATAGACTACTTCTAAGGCATCCATGTGATGCTCCTAAATCTACGATCCAAGCATTGGGAGAGGAGTTGATTGCAATCAAGGCATGGATAGAATTGTCTTTCTTGGAATTTGGATCTTCTGCCTTCTTCTTCTTTGCACCCTCGGGGATGTGATCTCCAAGGTTGTTTTTTTGAAGTATCTAAGACATCAGATCTATTTGTTTTTTCATGCATGCTAATTCCGAATGGAATCCTTTATGACAGTACCTGCATTTCTCTCCTTTTCTTCCCTTTTCTCCTTTGGATCCGGAGGCATCGATGAAGGGTTTTGTGTACCCTTCCTTATTCGTATGTGCATGAGCTTTTTGCTTATATTTATCTTTATATTTATGATATTTCTGGCTTCCATCATGCACAGTGAGTGCATGCACCCTTGGGCCTTTGATTGCACCCATGTTGATGAGCTTGGTTTGCTCTTGTGTCAGGGATTGGATCAAGTCCTCAAGAGAAGGCATCTTCCAGGTGGCTCCAGAGGCAAATCTGATAGTATGGAATGTAGATACGAATATTGAGAATTTAGGACAAATCTTGGAGAGAATGGTGAGAACCATGTGTTTCTCCTCCTTCGATTTATCAACCCCGCAAGCTTTGAGTTGCAACAGTAAATCCTTGAATTTTGTAAAGAAATCTTGGATATTATTGAAGCTTTTTGGATCCAATGTGAGAAGATCCACCTCCAGCATGTGTCCCCTCATCTCATACTATTTTCCAAAGAGCCCTTCCAAGATGGTCCAGGCTTCATTGGGAGTCTTACAAGAAGATATATGAAAAAGGAGATCCGGAGAAATAAGACTGCAAATTGTTCCGAGTGCCTCATCCATGCAATTTAAGTACTTGGATTTTTCTATGGTTGATGTCAGCTCTGTATCTGTATTCATGGTTAATCTATACAACCCTCTAGATCAAGGATGTACGGCTATTTTTTCCTTCCCTGCAAAATAGTTGTAAGGTGTAAGAATGAATTCTTTTTGGAATTCCATCTTTCCGTTGTCTTCAATCTTTTGTACCTGCAATTTCTTTTTGGTGTAGCTTTTTCTTAGCACTCCATCATCTCTGATACCATGTAAATGTGTTGACCTACATAGAATAGATCTAGCTAAAAAATGATACACACATTTGCAAAGAGAATTGGAAAAAGAAGAAGAAGGAGAGAAAGAAAGGAAATAATTCTCATTAACCATTATGAATAATGAATAATTTACACATGATATACTTTGTATAACTCAATAAGTTCGACTTGAGGTGAACCAAGTCACCATAGTGGTGGTCGAGAGTGATCTGGACACACACCAACAGTTACAGGAGTGAACTGCCACCTATTCTAGTCTCTCAAGCAGTTACGAGAGTGAACTGCCACCTAGTTGAGTTAACTAGTCAACTAGTCTTCAGTTAACCGACTGAATAGAAAGTAGTGAGGAGTTAACTCAAGGAATCAAGGATAATGTTCCAATTTGGTGATGATACCAAGGCAATTTCTAATTATCCTAGTGATGATCCCAATGTTGCATGGTGATGATCCCAATGCAACATCTAAACTCAACTCAACTAGTCACACTGAAGTGTGAACTGAAAGAGAATATTCTCCAGGTGGAATATTCTCTCCTAAAATATAGGATACTGGATAATGACTAATTATGACTAATAAACAAAAAAAAGGTTAGGAAAAAGAAATCCTAGGTGTGTGTGAAGTAACTCCAACAAAATATACATACAGGAGCCAACGACATCCAAAACCCTAACCCAATGACCTAGATTAGTCCAAAACCCTAATTCCTTAACCAAAAATAGAAAACCATAGGAAAAAACCATGTGTTGAAAAACCACCTAAATATGTGACACGTTTATCGAGGTAGGTGACACGTTTCTCGAGGAAAAAAAAATTTATACTCATGCAAAGAATATAACACATACCCAACATTCTCCCACTTGTTGTTTTCTTTGCATACAGGGCGTTATAGGGTTACATAGTCAACAATCCAGGGTATCAATGCCCATGGATCCTCTACACCAAGAGAACTTCTTAGTGCTCACAGATTTTGTTAATGAGTCTACAACATTCTTCAAAGTGTCCACCTTCATCAGCAATACTTTCTTTTCTTCAATCATGTCTCTCAAAAAGTGATATTGAAAATCAATATGATTTGTCTTTGAATGATAAGCCAGGTTCTTCACCAGAAAAATTGCACTCTGACTGCCACACTCTATCCTTACATCTTGTTGTACCAACCCAATACCTTAACACAATATTTGTAACCATAATTCTTCCTTACTTGCATGAGTGGCTGCCACGTATTCAGCTTCTGTAGTTGAAAGTGCCACTACAGCCTGTCTTTTTCTCATCCAACTTATTGCTCCTCCAAACAGGTTAAACACATACCCACTTGTATATCTCCTATGATCCAGATCTCCATCCTAGTTTTCATCCACAAATACATGTATATCCACCATTTTGTCCAATGCTAGTCTTCCTTCGTAGCACAATCCATAGCTAGCAGTGCCACGCAAATTCCTGAAAACACTTTTTACTTTTTTCCAATGCTCCTTCTCTGGTTTTGACATATACCTGCTCAAAAATCCCACTGCATGTGCAATGTATGGTCTAATACAGACCATTGCATACATAAAACTACCAACTGCACTCGCATATGGAACATGAGACATGCCCTCCTCTTCTTCGTGTGTCTTGGGACACTGATCTGCAGATAACTTTACACCAACAAGAATAGGAACCTTGACCAGTTTACATTCCTACATATTAAACCTCTGTAATATTGTCTCAACATATTTTCTCTGATTTAACCAAATTTTCCTCTTTTTCTGATCTCTTTTAATTTCCATGCCAAAAATAAAATTTGAGGCACCGATATCCTTCATGTAAAATTTAGAGGACAACTGATTTTTCACATCCTATATAATCTCCTTGTTGCTTCCTATCAGTAACATGTCATCCACATACAAGACCAAATAAATCAAATGATCACCAATTAATTTAAAATACACACAATGATCCTCTTTGCTTCTTGTGAAGCCAATTCCCATCATATAAGTATAAAATTTTTGATACCACATATTTGGTGATTGTTTAAACCATACATGGACGTTTTCAGCTTGCATACAAGCTCCATCTTTCCCTTCACAACATAACCTTTTGGTTGCTTCATATAGATTTCTTCTTCCATATCCCCATGCAAGAATGTTGTCTTCACATCCATCTTTTCTATTTCAAAATCAAATGCAACAACAACAAATCACAAGAATCTTATAGAGGTTAACTTGGCAACAAGAGAAAAAATCTCACCAAAATCAATTCCCTCAACCTGAGAATAACCATTTTCTACTAACTGAGCTTTGTATTTCTCCACTTTTTCTTCTGCATTCAGCTTATTTTTAAATACCCATTTGTTGCCAATGGGTTTTCTTCCAACGGTAAACTCCAATAGATCCCAAACTTCATTCTTATCAAAAGATGCCATTTATTCATCCATGTCCTTTTTCCATATATTTCCATCCTCTTAATTTGCTGCCTCCCTGACAGTTCTAGGATCATCATTAGTAATAGACAAAGAAAAATTTGAATGGAAATCAGATGGAGTATACCTTTATAGTAGCCTTCTTTCTCAAACCGATCTCCTAAATACTGGAGTAGGAGGATCTTCATCTTCTGATTCATGTTCTTCTATAGAGTCTGATTCATCATTCTTTAAATCAAACTCTATTTTCTCTGGTTCTTCCTTACTTAGTAGGACTTCTTGTTTAACAACATCCTTCATTTCTCTAAATACCACATCTTGGCTATACACTACCTTCTTATTTTCTGGGTTTTATATCTTATAACCTTTGAGACCATCTTTATATCCAATAAAGATACACTTTTCAGCCTGCTTATCCAACTTACTCATGTTTTCCTTTGGAACATGAACGTATGCATCGCAACAAAATACATTGAGATGTGTGAGAGAAGGTTCCTTACCAGTCCATACTTCTTATGGAGTCTTGTAATCCAACGTTGATGAGGGTGATCTGTTGACCAGGTAACATGTAGTACCCACTACCTATGCCCATAATTCTTTCCCTAACCTGGCACCATTGAGAATGCACCTTGATTTTTCCATCAATGTCATGTTCATCCTTTCTGCAACTCCATTATGCTAAGGTGTATATGGAGTAGTATTATGCCTTGATATACCTCACTTCTTACATAATTATTCAAATTTATTTCCACAGAACTCTTCGCCATTATCTGTCCTCCACACCTTAATTTGTTTCTCTGTTTGATTCTCAATAAGATCCTTAAACTCTTTAAACATGTCAAAGACTTCAGATTTCTTCCTAAGGAAATATATATAAGTATTCCTCGAGAATTCATCAATAAATGAGACATGGTACACAGATTTTCCCAATCATGGGACTGACATAGGTCCAAAAACATCACTATGAACTAGTTGTAAGATTCCTTCTTCCCTCTTTGCACCAAAGGGGAATCTTACCCAATTTTGCTTCCCATATAGACAATGTTCACAGAAATCAAAATCCAGAGAGAAGTTAGACATAAATTCAACCATACATTTACCGTGTAGTAGTCGAAGACCCTTCTCTCCCATATTCCCCAGTCTTTGATGCCACAACATAACCTTTTCTCCAGAGACTGTAGGAGTTATTTCTTATTCAACTCCAATATCAGGAACAATGGAAATATCACACCCATCACTAATAGTTCTTCCTTCCATATTATACAGAGTTCCAAACCAAACTCCTTTCAGCAACACCATTTCTCCTTGAACCATCCTGCAGGTTTCCTTTTCAAATATTGTTTTTACCCCTTCATCATCCATTTTTCTTATAGAAATCAAATTTCTGACCAAACCTGGGATGTGCATAGCACCAAGAAGTGTTATAATCCTTCCATATATGAGACTCAACTTGACTCTTCCTCATCCTATGATTCTGGTTGTCGAATCATCACCTAAGAAAACATTACCTCCATCATACCTTTCATATTCACAGAACCACTCCTTGTGGGGAGTCATATGAAAGGATGCACCAGAGTCAACCAAACATGCCTCATGATCTGCATGTGTGATTGAAGAAGCCAAGTACACATCCTCTCCTTCTTCCTTGGAGGTCTTTTCTTCTATAGAATGAGATTCTTCAAATCCCTTATTTTTCTCAACTTTGGATCTACACAGCTTCTTGTAGTGCCCTTATTTTCCACATCTCCAACATACCCTTACAAACTTCCCGGGAGATTTAGATCTACCCTTAGACTTAGATCTCCCACTTGAGAAATTATATCTATTTCTTTCCTGGCAATGTCTTCTTGTAAATAATGCGTTTGTGATATGTCCTTCAATATTCTTCTGTCTCATCTCCTCCGAAAATAAAGATGAGACCACTTCCTAAAAATTCAAGGAAGTTGTATTACTACCTATGTCCACAACCAGACTATCCCATGGGTCTGGTAAAGAACACAATAAATTGATACATTTATCTTCATTTGGAATTTTAATCTCAACAGATACTAACTGACTTACCACAGTATTGAAGGCGTTCAAATTCTTTGCCACTGAATCTCCATATCTCATCCTCAGGTTATACAACTTCTATCTTGGGAATAGTTTATTCACTAGGGACTTATAATGATACATCTTCCCCAAATTTTCCCATAAATCCTTGGTTGTATCTTCCTCTCACACATTCAGTAATATTGAATCAAAGAGACACATTCATATTGTTCTCTTTTCCTTCCAATCCAACTTTTTCTAGTCTTCTACTAAAGTTCCTGTAGGTGCAGTACCTGAATCTACCATGATTGTTGGCACAGGGGTAGACCTAGGGTTCAACGCTACAACAACGCACCAACAAAACCCTAACTACTGACCCTTTCGACAACACTTGTGAAGAAGATGAATTCTCACCCGAGGTAGAGGTAGGGGTGGTTGTAGGAATCAAGTGTATAGAACCTTAGCTAGGACACGGATCTGTGATTCCTTACTTAATATATCACTCAACACTATGGGATATTTAATATACAATCAATAATCACTTTCTAGATACAACAGAGCTTCACAACATTCACCATGAACTAGATTGTTTGATCACTTATCATCCACAGAGTATTCAGATCTAATAGGTCATGAACTTAGCACATACATGTGGATCATACCTAACATTATACACATCATAATAATATATAACAGATCTATCTATTCATCTTACAATACTTAGCAAATAATCACATCAATGCATTAGAACAAGGCACAAAGCAGACAACACGGGATTTACGTGGTTCACCCCCACCTTGGGGCTACGTCCACCAACTCTTCTTCTTTATTATCTTCAAACAATCGGTTACAACATAGAGCCTTAGAAACCCTTAGTTCGCATAGGACATAAGATCTATGCAGCTCACTAGATACTTCTTCCTTGCCTTTCAGCACAAAGCCTTCTATATATTCACACATGGACTTGCACTAAGCTCTGCAATTCTATAGAGAATGTGAAAAACTCTCAATCACACAGATCCCTTCTTGTCACTTAGCCTATATCACATAGATACAATACTCTACTCTATTACCTTTTTTCTTATATTTTCCTATCTTCTATTTATACATACAAAATGGGCCTAAGTGTGGGTAGACCCATGGGTCGACATCCCTTTCCCATTACATATTCCCAAAACCCAAAAAGGGACCCAAAAGTGGTATAGGATTCTGCAATCTCCGCTTCATCTAGCACTCCATCTTTGATAGACTGTGTTGAAGTCCCAAAAATGGTCAAATATGACCAAGTGCTCCCAAAACTTGGTCAAGGGCCAACAAGCCCCCAACACTCACCTGTGACTCGTCCTGAGTCACTCTGGTATGAGAAATTCTACTTCGAGCACATCGATCTTGGCTCAAGCTACTTCGACCTGTTGTAGTGTTGCTTCCTCTTGCTCAGTGAACTCCTAGATGAGTGTGTCATTGACTGGTCCTTCTAGGCATTGTTCTACTGCACTCACAACCTGTTCAAGTTCTACTCCTTGGTTTTCAACTTCAGTGAATAGTTGACATGCCTTCTCTTGCATTGGTTGAATTCATTGAGAGAATTCCATCACTTTACTTTGGATCATGTGGATCTGTTGATGGGTAGTGCATTTCTCATGAAACCTCTTCATCCTTTTGACTGGTGATAAGGCCTTCAGCTATGCCTGTAATGTATCTGCATGTTTCTTCACTTCTTTGAGCTATGACTCTAATGCCTGCAACTTTGGATTCTCCGTGAGGGTCTCATATGTCTGAGTTCTCCTAGAGCTCACCTTCTTGCATTCCAAAGAAAGGTACTTTAATTTGCCAACTGCGCTGCGGGCAATTGCCTCTCTTAGGTCTCTTATATATTGAGGGGTCTTGGGCACAGTTCGAAGTTCCAGATCTATGATGCACTGCTAAAGATGTTGGATCACTCCTTCTAGTTGTGCCACTTGTTGTGGAACCCATTCTTTTGTTTGGGCTTCGATGACTTTCACAGAGCGAAGTTCTCTGTTGACTAGTTCCTTTACTTCTAGCTGCTCCGCAATCAACTTCTCCTTGCTCTGTTGTAGATTTTCTTTCTCTTTGTCCCATTGTACTTAAAGAGAAAGTTTTTCTCATTCGGTAGCATTGCGCTGCTCAACCAATACTCCATGTACTTGTGTCAAATCCTGGGTGGCTTGTGCTATGTCTTCTTGAGCTCATCGAAGGTGAGCTTCGACCATATCAACAATCCAATGGAGTTGAGTTGGCTCATCTCCAGGTTCTACTGTTCCTTCTATCAAAGGTGCAATGGAGACTGTGTGGCTAGACTGGAGTGCCTACTGCACTTCTTGGAGTTCAATATCGATACGATTATACATCTTCTCCTTCTTCACCTCCTTCTTCTCTAATATCTCCCGTGAATCATCGTTCACAACTACAATGATGAAATTAAAATCATCTCATGTGAGGGTAGTCTGCATCTTGGTTACATGGGTTCTAGGTTTCTTTCGAGAGGAATATTTTGGAGGAGAAACATTCCTTTTCTTTGACAAGTCCTCTTCGTCCCTAGGTGGTGGTACTTCGCCTTTCTATTGTTCAATTTCTATGCCTTCTATCTGTTGTGAGTGGGAAATCCCCCTACGGACTAACACTTAGGTTTTTATCATGCATGCAAAAAAGAACTAAAGATTCCTACTTTTTACTATCATCCCAGACCTAATTCCCATTATTCTTAAGCAAATACAAAGTGAAGAAGATCAAGTGAACATACCTTATTTCTAGCATTTGGTATCGATCCCTTTTCATGCTTGGCCACTCTTTGACTACAAATCTCCTCCCAAGGTTGACCTGCATTCACAAAACACAAACAAAGAACTCCACATGCATTTGATCTATGGATTAATGGGTTAGAGATTTAATCAACATGTATGCAATAAACAATGAAAACTTCATATAGTGGGACGAGAAAAGTACTTCTTTATTATTAACTTCACTAAAGCAACTTACAATGATGAAGACGACCACTGCTCCATGAATCTGGTCCTAGGATCCTCTTTTACTGTGCACCAAATGCTAACACACTTGCTTCTCTTCTTCATTGAAATCACAAAATGGTTGTAGAATCTTGGGCAAAGGGGAATGCGAATTTGGGTAGAGTTTCGTTACTATGATTTTCCTCCTTTCAAATGGGGCCCCTAACCCTTCTTTTATAAGCTATAAGGAGCTAGGTATTTAGTCGAGTGACTGACCATGCATGGTTGAAAGGTTTAGTTAACTTAACCAAAACTGTGTGTTCCGTCAGCAACTTTCCATTTTTCATGCTTTTGTAGGTACACGCAGGTTGTAATGGGCCAACTAGTGTGTACACGCGGGCTGTAGTGGAGCAGGGCACGTGGGCCTTTAAAAAGGGTGTTTTTAAGAAGAGTTGTTTAGTATTGGCTTGGAAAAGAAGGCATCTGATATGGCTTGATGTCAGATAATTATGTCTGGTGAAAATTAGGGTTATAACATATGCCCCCTAATGTGTGAGGTCAGAAGAGAATCTGATGCCCAAAATACATTATCAATCTTTATCAACGTACCAAACCGGTGAGCCCAGGGACCCGAATTCGGGAGGTTCCATCTGCAAAATAACAATTGTCTCACTGAGGCGGGCATACCCATGCTTGGAATGAAATAAAACCATGGATACCAATCAAATACATTGTAGATCCATGCCATATAACTATATAAAGTGTAGCCACAAGAAATACACAGTAGATCTACATCTCAAAATAAAAAAGATATACATGTATAGTATCTATCTTCTAGAAGCTAATAAGGCATGATGGCTGGAGATGATGTCTTCAGAGCTCAAGCATCAAATTCAAAATATTCAAAAACTTGGGTAGGAGTGTAATATGAGTGTACAACTTCACTACCAAGAGGTCTTCGATAGTGCATTGGTCATGGACTAGAGGATCTTGATGATCAGACTGGAGGCTTCATTGATTTCAAACAAAGACTTGAATAGAATTTCGGGATGGTCAGGCATGAGGGCAAGAGACAAAATGCATATGGGATGAATCAAGATTGGTAAAAAATTCCCTTAGACAATAGCATGAAAAATGATGAGACTCAGGCATCATGGCATTGACATAAGTTCATGATGCAGGAGGCAACGTAAACTCTCCATATGTTTGGAAGAATAACCAAACGGAGGAGGACACAACTCTATGAAGCGAGAACAGATTCCTAAGGTTATATTAAATCCGAGAGATTGAAGAACAAACAAAAGGATGTGCTTTGTCCAAGGGTGACTCATTATGCTGCCAATAAAAATAAAATACTTTTCCCTTCCTCTTTTGGGGGTATATTTGATTTTTTTGTCTTTTTCAATAATTTTGGAGAAAGAATAAAAGAATGCTATGTTACAAAGGAGGATCGGGTGTCACAAACATATTAGTTCCAAGCGCACAGAACACAGGGATGCTCATGGAAAAGGGACATATGCAGGAAAAGGAAACTCGGGAAAAATCCTCCAGGGGCCAAAGGTGTCAAGACACAAAGGCAAAGTGCTATAGGGCTTTCATATAAGGCATGCTTCAGATGGTTAAGTTGAGAGCAACATGGAGCCAGCATTAGGCCAAAGATGCAAGTATGCAAACAAGGTTAACAAAACACACAATGGTAATGTCCTTCGATGTAACTTTAACGAGCCCAAAGAAGGTAAGCTCGGCGATTTTCATATTTAGAGAGTCTGAAAAAACATAAAAGGAGACTCCGTTGGGGTATCTTTTTTGAAGATAGTCTAGTCGGCTTGAAAAAGGGGTAAACTAGCATCGACAAAACATCTATTCAAAACCATTTTAACGAGTGTGATAAAGACAAGGTCACTCAACAATGTTTTCATTTTTAAGGAGTTTGAAAAAAATCTTAACTATAGACTCCATCAGGAATGTTCTTCTGGACCATTTTAACGAGTGTGAAAGAATAAGGTCACTCGAAGATCTTTTCAATTTTAGGGAGTCTAAAAAGAGATTAACTATGGACTCCATGGGGGTTCCTTTTTTGTAAATTTAGTCCCTTAGGCCCGAAAAAGGGTTAAAATCATACCTAAGAGTATTGTTCTAGGGAACCAAAGTTCCTAGAGTATACCTGTATTCGTATAGTTGACCATCTGGATTGAAAAAGGGGTAAACTACCGCCAGACAGATGTGACTTCAAATTTCAGTTTAGTGAGCATGAAGGTCAACAAGATCACTCGACAATATTTTCACATTTAAAGGGCCTGAAAACAGCTTAAAAGAAGACCCGTTAAGTTTTGGGAGTCCCAAGGGTGAGGTCAAGAGTGATATGGAATTATGCAAATGAGGATCAAACTAGTAATCATGAAAAGCTAGTAAGGACTCACAGGCCTATAGTTGTTTAGTGACAACATGGACACCAAAATGCAACCAGGTTCTACCTAGGGCATCCATGTTAAGGTAGTCTCTACCACTAAATTAAAACACTCCTAAAGCATCAATGATGGTTCCATGTCGCAACTCGATGGGATCGATCCTATGGCAAATCGGAAAAGACAACAAGATGTAGAAAGTGGAGGTGGAATCCTATCTTAAATGCAACGAGTTGGAAAAAATGTATTTTTACCAAAGGACCTTCAAAACGACCCAAAACTCCAAAAAGTTCCCAAATACCCAAAGAACACTTCTCGTTACAATCCAAAGAAAACTCGTGAAACATACTAAAAGATTTTCAGTTTAGAAAAAATGACAAAAGGGTCCAAAATTTGACAAAAAGAGGCCAAAAAGTCTATAAATAGAAGTTGGCAGCGCATTATCACCATTGCTAATTGAGAAATTGACTAAAACCAAAACTACCCCTTTGTGAAAAGAGTTGATTCCAGGAGCTTCAGTGGATGAAACGACCATCCGCTTGGACCAAGTAAGTACTGAATACCCCCTCATGCAATCTAATTCTTTCTTTATGCATTTAAGTTCATTTTGGGGGAAGGCATAGACCTTTAAAAGGCCAGCCCTACGTTCACACAGGTTTTATTATGACATCCTGTGTGTAAATGCGGACTTCCTTATGACAATCCAAGTGTACACACTACTGTGAGAACTACAGCCTGTGTGGACCCTCCATTTAGTGTAAAAAAAGATTAAAAATAAGAGTTAACCCTCCTAAACTTTGTCTATTTTCAGGATGTATGTTCACTGGAGGGAAAGAGAGCATGAGGATATTGATGTGTTGGTCGATGAAGACCTTGATGCTCTTGCCACACTCTTGCAGTGTGGTTTGTTAAAGTTTTTTCATTGTCCTTTCATGCCAGCACAACCTAGGCTACTGAACGCCTTAGTGGATTATTGGCATCCCGATGTAGAGGCATTTATGTTAGAGGGGCAGTCGTTGGCTCCAATGATAGAGGATATATACTTCCTGATTGGCCTCTCAAGGAGAGGGGAACCAGTCAATTTTCGTACCTTTCCTTCCGTGCCTCATAACATATCATAGTTGATTGGACTCCACCGTGAAGTGATACTGAAAGAACAAGCTCGCAAGTGCCAATAAGCAATATCTCTAACTTATCACTAAAAGTGATAGTGTTTCTCATTGGGCAGATTATTGGGTCTGTGTCTTTGCATCAAGCTTCCCATGTGCACATGAATTGTGCAGTTCAGTGCCTAAATGCACAAATATTTGACTGGAGCACCACTTTACTAGATTGTATGAAGAGGCAATTAACAAAGTGTCGAATTGTTAAGCCCTAATATTGGCTCATTACCACTTAATTGGGGCATATTAGATTAGTAATGTTATTTTATTTATGTC
>SNQJ01S0129032.1:35647-54188 GCA_010110895.2 Picea sitchensis | reverse complement strand
TTATATGTCTTAGATTTACATGAGGAAGCACCATAAAGGGGATAGTTATGGTTGGGAGATCAGTTTCAGGAAGAGTCTAGTCAAGGGGAGTATCCCCAAGGAAAATTCAGTTAGGGGGAGTAGCCCCGGATGGAAATATACATTTGCATTGATGACAAAGGGGGGGGGGGGAGATTTATCATTACTTCAACGTGTGTGTATCATTTACATACCAATATAGCTTTATTCCTTGTAACATGTCCATCTTCATTAAATTTATTTCCGAATACCGACTTTGTACCATTCACATTCTTATTCTTTGGTCTTGGAACCAATTCCCAAGTCTCAATATTCTCTATTTGATCCAATTCTTCATCCATGGCCTTATTCCAAAATTCATCCTTAATGGCCTCTTCAAAACTTTTTGGTTCAATCATAGATGAGAGTGCTAGGTGTGTTTGTTCTGGTGAACAAATTCTTCTTCTAGTCTCAACTTCTGCATCTTTGTTTCCGATAATTCGATCTGAAGGATGATTTTTTTGTACTCTCTTTCTAGGTGTCTTTGGAGGCGCTTACTGAACTTTCTCTTCTACTTATGTCTGATCCTCTTCATCTTCCCCTTCTACTTATTCTTCATCTTCTGCTTCTTCTTTGTAAAGTTGTTCATTGATTCATTTTCTTCTTCCTCTAATTTGCATCCACCTATTTCATCAATTCTTACATTGATTCTTTCCACAACTTTGTTCAACCTCAAATCATAACACTTGTATGATTTCCTTGTACTTGAGTAACCAACAAGTACTTCTTCATCCACACGAGATTCAAGATTTCCCATTCTTCCATCTCCTATTTTGATGTAGCATTTGCTTCCAAATACTCTAAAGTGCTTCACATTTGTTGGTATTCCTTTCCATAGCTCATATGGAGTTTTGTCAGTGTTGTTTCTAAGCATTACTCTGTTTTGAATGTGAACCGCTGTATGCACTGCATGTGTCCAAAAAATATGTCAATTGGGAATCCATTAGCATTGTTCAAGCCATTTCTTGTGTAATTATCATCCATTATGATAATGTTCCTTTGTCTCTGAACCACTCTTTGAACCAATCTATGAATCCATGCTCTTGTCCATACTGTCCAAGACTCTACTTACGCAACTGTCCATAAGGATGACCCATTTATCAGTATACTATCATGAAGTCTTGATTAATTCATCAAATTGTACTTCTGCTAACTGATTGCTCTGGATCTGTCTTCTCAAACTCTGTAAGTTGCTCGAAGGATGGTTCTTTGGTCTGTCACAACTATCACATAGAATCCCCATGTCTAATATTCATATTACTTGGGAGTCTCTAAGCCATATGGCTCAGAACAATTTCTGCTCTAATATGTATTCATCATCATCTTCATTGGTAGATTCATCATCATCTTCATTGGTAGATTCATCATCTCTTTGAGCTCTGACTTCTTTCTTTCTGTCTGTGGATTCATATTTCACTACAATACTTGAAAGTACAATATCTTGAATCTGTTCCGTATTTACCTGCCCTTCTTTTCTTTTAGTTATTTTCCGAACCTTTCTGTGTTTGACATCTTTATTTTTCTCTATAGAATTTTCTTCATCTCATTTTATTGCCAATATTGCGATCTCTGGGACGTAGTCTCTGTTCACCTATTCTTTGTGTTATCTTATCCACACCTTCTTACATATGATATTAGTGTTCTCTTTCATGGAAGTATCTATCATCCTTCTACAATCACTAGCTATGTGTCCATAGTTATGAAATTTGTAACTTTCAATGTTACGTGGGGCCACATAGGCATTTATTGCTTGAACATTTCTTTTATTATCCCTGCAATCTGCAATCTTATGTCCAAAGTTAGTACAATAAAAACAATGACCATAAAATAAATTTGCATACTTGGGAGTGAATGATCTTCTTTGTAGCGTAGTCTTTATGAATTTTTTCCTTGAATGATCATGATCATGATTGAAGTTTATTTGTGGCTTGAA
The DNA here is from genome assembly GCA_010110895.2 of Picea sitchensis. Lineage (NCBI taxonomy): Eukaryota > Viridiplantae > Streptophyta > Pinopsida > Pinales > Pinaceae > Picea > Picea sitchensis. The sequence goes on along the minus strand of SNQJ01S0129032.1, from coordinate 52,198 downwards.
CATGGATGGTATTCTTGAAGATGTATCTTCAATAGTTTTCTTAGATTTTGGTTTACCATGATTCCTTCCTTTGAGTACTTCTGCATAACTCTTTCTATTTTCTTCATTCTTCTTATCGAGAAACGTAGAGNTATTCTTGAAGATGTATCTTCAATAGTTTTCTTAGATTTTGGTTTACCATGATTCCTTCCTTTGAGTACTTCTGCATAACTCTTTCTATTTTCTTCATTCTTCTTTTCTAGCAACCTAGAGTGCTTCTCTTCATTCTCTATAACTGATGTGGATGTTTCTGTATCTTCAATGTTCTTGTTGATATTGACGATTTTACTTCTCAATGTGACAACTTCTTCTTCAAGATTCTCAACCTCTTCTTCTTTCTTCATTATTTGAGACTTCATGACTTCTTTGGTTCTTTTAGCTTATTCAAGCTGAATTTTTAATGTGATTATTTCTTCTTCAAGTCCTTTCTCTTCTTGACCAAACACTGCCTCAAGCTGGTTTAGATCGTTAGTTCTTTCCTTAAGATGATCTGTCAATATATTCTCTCTCATTTCTTCTTCTTCCTTCTGTTCTTCTATGTTGGATTCCAAATACTTCTTTTGATATTCAATATTTTCTTCGATCTTTCTGGCTTCTTATAGCTGAGTTCTTAAGTTCTCCATGACCTGTTGGGCTTCTTAAAAAATATGAACACTTTCATTTTGTTTCATCAATTCTTTCTTGAGTGACTTGTTTTCTTCTCTTAGTTCATATAAATCACTAATCAATTCTCTGGTGATTATGTACTCTTAATCTTCTGAATCTGTTTGACATTGTGAACATAATTCTTCTTGATCTGTATCTACATCTTCTTTGGCATTTTCTGAATCTGCGATGGGTGAAGAATATATGTCAAGTAGCTTATCCCAAATTTATTTGGTTGATGAACATTTACCAAGATTTTCTCTTACCGGATTAGGTAATCCTTCCCAGCTGAAATCCATTGCTATTTTGTTATTCTTCTTCAATTCCTTCTTCATTACAGTCTTTTCCCTTTTTGAACTATCATATCCTGTAACAACTCATAGACAAATATAATGTCCGTGTGACTACAAAAATACTTCTGTCTTTCTGATCCACATCTCATACTTAAAACCATTCCGACCATTAAACATTGGTACTCCATTCTCAGAATAATCCATGATCTCCTTCCAGTGGTTAAATTGTTTCCTAAAGGAACCAACTCTAATTCCATTTTTTGGATTACTAAGAGGAGGGGTGAATTAGTAATAGAGAAATTTAATCATTTTTAACCATATAATGCAAGTGTTATATCAGTTTAGAATTATCATCCAATAATTGGAGAGTAAATAAACAATGAACAAATGATAAATCATACACATACACAGTACACCAGTGTTTTTATGTGGAAACCCAAAGCGGGATAAAACCACATAATGCTTTTTATTATATTTCTTGAAGAATTACATTCATTGGAACCACTAACTTCCTTTGTTTTCCAGCTGCAATTGGAAGGAGGCTCCAACCCCCTAGTTTATCAGGCTACAACCTGAGGGAAGCTCCAACTCCCTAATTCTATGGCTACAACCAGAAGGAGGATACAACCCCCTAAGTTCTCTGGCTACAACTGAAAGGTGGCTACAACCACCTATCCTTGCCTCATCCAACTGTCCTGATGTATAAGTAGAATGACGTAACCACTATCACACTATCACTGTGAGATATACTATTGTAAACCTGTATCAATCAACCTGTAATCAACCTGTAACAACCTATACTAATAACCTATGAAAACATGTACCATACATCAACCTGTACCTCAACTTGTACCATAAACAAATGTATCAACCATGCACCAAACCTGTACAAATACCCTGTCACAATAACCTGTAATCAACCTGTACCATAAACAAGTGCATTAACCATGCACCAACCTACACCTCAACCTCTACCATTAATGAGTGCATCAACCATGCATCAACATTGACTCATCAAGATGTACCAACATCATCAAATATATGCCTCATGTATGTGCCAACTCATCAACTATGCACCTCATGTATGTGCCAACTCATCAACTACATGTCTCAACCCTGTACCCAACATGTACCTCAATCATATAATAAAGACATACACCAATATAACCATCAAACGTTATCTAAAAATTCATCACTCTATCCATAAACCAAATACCATAAACCCTTACTTCAAACCATGTCCCACAACCTCACTGTTATGTAGCCTGAAGCTAAACCAACAACTTCAGCAACACATCACAACCAAAATACCAATACCCATATGCCAAATACCAACAAAAAAATACCAATTGTATCCCTCAACATATCTGATATATGCAACAATATTGAACATCCAATACCATCTCAAGAGATAAACCCTAGCTCACAAAACATACCTCAAACAAGATGTGCCATATCTCTCATAAATAGACCCCAACCATGTTGTTGTCGTGATTTTTCTACCACACTTTTTCTGTCGCACTTTTCCTGCCGCGATTTTTCTGTTGTGATTTTTCTTCCACACTTTTTCTGCAGTGATTTTTCTGTCACACTTTTTCTGCTGCAATTTTTCTTTCACACTTTTTATGCCGCGATTTTTTTTTTCACAGTTTTCCTGCCGCACTTTTTCTACCACACTTTCCACACTTTTTCTATCGCGATTTTTCTGTTGCAATTTTTCTGTCGCACTTTTTGTGTTGCAGTTTTCCTACCACAATTTTTTCTGCCGCACTTTTTCTGTTGCACTTTACCTTCCGCACTTTTCTCTATCAATAATACTTTCCCAAATAACCTTTCAAAAAATATATATTCAATGATATTCAATAGGTTCAAGTGTGATTAAATGAGAGAGCCTTGCCTCTTGTTTATACTTTCATGTAGCATACCACTTTCCTTATTTTAGGGAGTTCTCCATTAACTTTATTATTTAAATAATTTATTTTGCAGACACTTTGACTACTTTGACCTTTTGAGGCTTCTATATGACTTATGAGGGTTCTCCAACTTCACATTGCCATAACTCTCTAACCATGAGGAGTTATGTGACGTTCCAAATACCACTGGAAATGGCATGATATGTACTATCCATATCGAATAGTCTTACCTAAAAATATATCAAAACTCATACCATTATCCATCAAAAAAAATTGGGTCCATTACCCAAACCTTTGTGCTACCATAATTTTCTATCGAACTTTCTTCAAGGGTTGAAAACAATGACAACCAACCAAATTAATAAAAAAAATCTAGAGAGATGAAAAATATAACGCTGAGAGAAATGGAAAATGTGCAATACGTTGGGCACCAAAGATATCAGAAATGAATTTCAATTGTTAGAACCTTTTGGCAAAGAATGAAGAAATAAGTGGCTAATTACATAGCCAGATACCTAGAACATCAAAAGGTAAAATACAAACATAGAAATCCAACTAGGTTGTTACAACCATTTCCCATTCTTGATTTGAAATACGAAATTTTTACAGTTGATTTTATTACAAGTTTTTCCAGAACAGTGAAGCGACATTATTCCATCATGGTGTTGGTGGACAAATTCACTAAGGCTGCACATTTTATTCTAGTAAATACTTCTCACAAGGAAACTAATATTGCAAATATAGACATGAAAGAGGTTATTAGGCTACATGTACTTCCCAAGGAAATACTTTCAGACAAACATCCTGTTAGCACTAGAGGTCACACCTAGACTGATGTATGTGTAAGCCTAGTACCCATCATAATGTAAATAATAAAATAAAGTTTATGGTTGGGGGATAAGTAATAAATATAAATAAAAAGGGAAACAAATTGTTTGCAGAGGCATTCCATTGGGCATGGAGTCATAACATCCTGCAAATTGGAGGCATTTGAGCTGCACATCAGAAAATTAACACATGGGATTCATAATCTGACTACTAGGGATGTAAGATCAATACCCATCAAAGTTCAAAATACATATTTATAAAGTGATCACAAATGAATGAGGAAAACTTGAAAGGTGATGTCACTCATAGTTTTAATCTATGCAATACATACAAGCAAATAGGGTTTTGAATAACTGCAGTCCAAGTTTAGATATCAAAATGAGCATATGGAAGACTTAAAAGAGGAGTAAATCATGACTATCATCTACAACAGGTAGTGACACACATGTGAGAATGAAACTCTGAAAACAAGAACCTCTTATAATCAAATAAATATAAATTCTGATAAGTTTGCAAAATTATAACAATTGATCATCAACCGAAATAAACCACAAGCTAGTATACTAAAAAATTCAATAGACTACAACCATAATCAAAGAAGAAATGAGATGAAATAAAGATAGATTTCTATTATCCAAAAATATCGCAAGTCTTGATAAATACAACCAGAGAAAAACATTTTTGTCTAATAGTCTACAGTATGATCCTCTAAACATTCATTCCAACCCCCTCAATGATTTCTAATGCCTCTCTTATATCCTATGCTGTCAATGAAATATTTACAATTCAAATCCCCCCTATTCCATAAGATTCTAGACCTTGGAGATAGGTGACAATAGTCAAAGAGACAAGAATCCAACAAAATGCTAATTTTTCAGGAAATTGTTGGAAGTCATTAATAAATTGTTTCCAACTCACTACATGAGGTCTTTAATGGAGCTAAAACTTAGGTGCAAGTGTCCCTTAGCATACAACTGATATTTGAGAAGTCGTTCAAACCATCTTTGACAGGTGGTAACATTCAAACAAGGAGAATATCCAACAACTATGCAAAACACAAAGTTTGCAGTGCCACTTGCAGTGAAATGGTGTTTTAATTTAATCTCTCAAATTCCAAACTGGGTCAAGATGAAATTTGGACAACAAGTCAATGACATTATCATTATCCTCCACAAAACATTTCAGAAAAAATGCACATCACCATTTTTGAGTTATGATCAAATCTTTAGACACATCTGCTACAGGAAATGAGTTCGCAACACCTCTATTAGCATGTTCACAGCGTCTGTGATAGTTCGTAGGGCCAAGAGAAAACAAGAATCTACACTCCTTTCCTGACCTCCAAAAAAGGAAAAAAATCACATGGAGTACCTGATGGCTATGAGGTTGATGCTGGTAATTTCATATTTGCACCGAAATGCCTGTAAGTTTCCTAACATCCAATGCTCATCCAAGACAGTTCGCAGTACCAATCATCAGTTTGCAGCACCACAAAGAGAAACATCCACTCAGCCCTTTCCAGACCTTAAATCAAGGTGGAAAAGTTCAGAGAGTACCTGGTAACATGGAGATGAATGATAATACCTTGATATTTGCACATGGATGCCTACAAGTGGTCTAACCACCAACTATCCTCTGCAACCAGTTCACAACGGAGTTTGCAACACCAAACCACAAACCGATTTGACAACATTAACGGGTAAAATAATTAGAGATACTTCACACAACTTATGGAATTGAAATGTCAAGGTGATGATGGTGATTAGAAGGATGTGACTAATGAAAAATAACACTCCTTGTCATAATGACTAAAACTCGACCCAAGACACAACCATAAGATCCAAAGAAATAGACTAAAATGACTTTTGATTCCCCCCACAACTCTATGCGATAATATTTGGTTCCACAGTGGATGGTATGCTCCCTATGAGCTTCCAAGAACATGTAGTTCCAATGGCCTTATCCATGGGCTATTGAGTCATCTGTGCAACCAACCTCTATAACACTACCAAAATACACCCCTTATTCAAGAAAAATAATAAAAATGTTGCAAACAAACCTCATACTGCAAATCTAATCACACTATACAAGATGAAGAAAAAGAAATGCTCGGGAAGCGAGCTTATTTCCTACGCTATCCTACCTTTAAACAGATCTACAACTTGCTCAAGTAAATGAAAATTTCCCCACAACAACCATTCAAATAACTTTAGTACTAAAAGAATCCCATCTCTACCACTCATCAATAGATAATAACAAAAATATAACAACAACGACATAAACTTCTTCAGAAAGTCATACTCACCCACAAAGACTAGTGAAATAATGAAATATGAAATCTTCAGAGAATCTGAAAGATATCAGTCCAATAAAGATGCTACTAGATCCTCAAAACTAATAACATAAACATGGTGATTCAGAAAAGATAACTGCCCATGCATACATTCCCCTTTGCCTGAAAATAGATGACCTTCTTGTTCTTTCATGAGCAACTCTTGATCATCAAGAATGACAATTTCATCTTCATAAAAATGGTCATATGATAATTGTATAACATGATTTAAAGAATCCTGATTATGACCAACTAAGAATATATAGTTATCTATACAATCATCTTTTAATGCATGCTCAAAATGATTTGGAAACTGATCATAAGCATGATGTACATCCTGATTCATAGAAAAATCTAAAAAAATTGTCAAATGATGTCCCAAATATGAATTATACTCACATTCTTCTTGCTTTCCAAAATATGAATTATACTCACATTCTTCTTGTTGTCCCAAATCTGAATTATACTCAAATTCTTCTTGAGGTTCCCGTGCATGCATATTTTCAAGGTAAACTTGATCTCGAATCCTTTTGCAATCTCGAATGTTCTCCTTGACTTCCTCTACATATTCAAACAATTGTCTTAATGATGAGGATTTCCTTTCTCTCAGGAGAAGGACAAGATATAAATGTTGAGGTGCTACACAGTACACCATGGCAATAGTCTCGGAAGGTTGGATTTCCAATGGAATGCTATGATAAAAATGGTAAAATCTTATGTTGAAGACATCCATAGATTCTTCCTCCCCTCTCCTCAAAACATTAAAATCAGCCAAGTATTGACCAATGGACTTATTCTCACCCCAATACTTTAAAAATGCATTACGCAACTCAATCCAAGAACCAACATAATCAACTCCCAAACCCTTAAACCACAAAACAACATCCCCAAACAAGGATTTGGAACACAACCTCATGGTAATATCTTCATGTACTATCTCAAACTGATCAACAAAGTTCTCAAAGGCTCCCAAATGCTTCTCGAAAGAAATATGACCCTCTCCAGAAAAATGAGGAAGATACTCAAAGAAACTAAGAGGGTAAGGATGAACATGAGATAGTACTCTTAAAGGTCTAAACATTTTCTCTCTGATTCTAGTTTGGACAGTAGTGGGTTGAGAATGAAGTTTAACAAGTTGATTGCAAGTCTCAACAATGATAGCAGTAGGTGATAAGATCTGAGAAGATAATTAATCAATTTCATCATCATCATGATTACAAGGTTGAGCATGTTTAGGAAGGATTGAGATATAAACCTCATTCTTCTCAATAGGCTGAGGTCAGGAGACATGATCAACATCTACAACACATGTTGAACGGATACCTTCTTATTCCAAGGAAGGATATATAAATGAATGTTGATGATCATCGGAGTAAACAAAGAAAAGGATAATCCTTCTTATATGTAAAGGGAAAGACAAGAATGAACTGATGAAAAACAACAAAAGTTCATGGAGAAAACTAATGAATTGATACCTGGATTGTCCCTTCCATATTTTCACCTTCTTTTCAGCAGGATCCTTCCTCTAGTGGAGTCTTTGATTGTGGAGTTGAAAGGTAGATGATTACAGTCAATTTTTGTGTCCCTCTATTGTCTACCATCAAGAGTTGGATCTATGTCGTTCTCCCAGGGAATATTGCTTCACACTCCGCTCCTTGGGAACGACACCATGAATCATAGCACATGGGAGTCACACTCTGACTGCTAGGAGTGTAAACCCACTACCCATCAAAGTTAAAAATACAGATTTATAAAGTGATGGAAAATGAATGAGGAAAACTCAAAAGGTGATGTCACTCACAATTTTACTCTATGCAATACATACAAGCAAATGGGGTTTTGAATAACTTTAGTCCAAGTTTAGATATCAAAATGAGCATATGGAAGACTTAAAATAAGAGTAAATATTTCTTATCATCTACAACAAGTAGTGACACACCTGTGAGAATGAAACTCTGAAAAAAGGAACCTCTTATAATCAAAGAAGTATAAATTCTGATAAGTTTGCAAATTTATCACAATTGATCATTAACTGAAATAAACCACAATCTAGTCTACTAAAACCTTCAATAGACTACAAACAAAATCAGATAAGAAATGAGATGAAATAAATATAGACTTCTATTATCCAAAAAATATCCCAAGTCTTGATACATACAACTAGAGAAAAACATTGTTGTCTAACAGTCTATAGTATGAACCTTTGTACATTCATTCCAACCCCCTTAATGATTTCTAATGCCTCTCTTATTTCCTAGGCTATCAATGAAAGATTTACAATTCAAATCCCCCCTCTTGCATAGGATTCTAGACCTTGAAGATAGGTGACAACAATCAAAGAGACAAGAATCCAACAAACTGCTAATTTTCAGGAAATTGTTGGAAGTCATTAATAAATTGTTTCCAACTCACTGCATGAGGTATTTAATGGAGGTAAAACTTAGGTACAGGTGTCTCTTACCATATAACTGATATCTGATAATTATTTTGAACCCTCCTTGACAGGTGGAAACGGTCAAACAAGGCGAATGTTTGAAAACTATGCAAAGCAAAGAGTTTACAGTGCCACTTGCAATGCACTGATGTTTTAATTATATCTCTTAAATGACAAACTGGTTCAGTCTGCAATTTGGGAAGCAATTCAATGACATTATCATTATCCTCCAAAAAATATTTCAGAAAAAATCCACATCACATTTTTGGAGTTATGATAAAATATTTAGATGCATCTGCTACAAGCAATGAGTTCACAATGCCCCTATCAGTGAGTTCGCAGTGCCTGTGATAGTTCACAACGCCAATAGAAAAAAAGTGGCCACACTCCTTTCCTGACCTCCAAACAAGACACAATATATCATGGAGTACCTGATGGATATGAGGTTGATTATGGTAATTTCATATTTGCACCTAGATGCCTACAAGATGCCTAACCTCCAACCCTCATCCAAGACAGTTCACAATGCCAGTCATCAGTTTGCAGAACCACAAAAAAAATAACCACTCAACCCTTTCTAGACCTTAAATCAAGGCGTAAAATTTCATAGAGTACCTGGTAACCTAGAGTTGAATGTTGATACCTTCATATTTGCATAGGGACGTATACAAGTTGTCTAACCACCAACTATCCTCTGCAACCCATTTGCAGTGGAGTTCGTAGCGCCAAACCAAAAACCGATTTGACATCATGAACATGTAAAATAATAGCTAGAGATAGTTCACACAACTTATGGAGTTGAAATTTCAAGGTGATGATGGTGATTAGAAGGAAGTGATTGATGAAAACTAACACTCCTTGCTATCATGACTAAAACTCGACCCAGGACACAAACACAAGATCCAAAGAAAAAGACTAAAATGACTTTTGATTCCCCCCACAACTCTATGTGATAACACATCCCAAGTTTACCTCTAAGGTTTTTTCAAATGATTTGGGACAAATTTAAATATCAATACATCATATCACCCAGAATCATATGGGAAAATAGAGAGTTAATACATCCTTAGAATGTGTGTGATGGACCCACTATCAAAGTGGGAGGATTATATCCACTTAGTGGAATTTATTTACAATATTGGGTATCAATCCTCATTAAAAATGAGCCCATTTGAAGCATTTCATGGCAGGAAGTGTAACACACTAGTGAGCTGGGATAACCTAGCAGACAAAGTTGTGATTGGGCAATATTTGTTCAAGGAAATGGAAGAATAGATGAAAAATATCGGTAAGAATTTAAAAGTTTCCTAGGATAGGGAAAATTTTTATACAAACAAGAACATGGTTTTTAAATATTTTAAAGTGGGAGAACATGTATTTATAAAAGTGAAAGAGAAAAGAAGTTTGCTAAGATTGGGTTGCTGTTGAAATTTGATAGTAAGATACTGTGGGCCTTTTGAGATCTTAGAAAATATAGGCTCAGTTGCATATATGCTATCATTACTTGCATCCATGAGAGTGTGTAATGTATTTCATGTGTCATTATTAAATAAATATGTGTTTCACCCTAAGCACATATTTGATTGGACTATGATCCATGTGGAGCATGAAGGGGATTTTCGGGTGGAACTAGCACACATTCTGGATTAGAAATTCAAAATGATTAGGAACAAATCTATCGACATGGTAAAGGTTCAATGGACATTCTATAGTTCCGAAGACATGATAAGGGAGAATGAAGAAACTGTGTGGGAGGAATACCTGCAATTTTTTGACAATTTTGGAGAAAACATAAGTTAAAAATGCAAGATTCCATTTTGAGAAGATACAGTTCCGGAACCAGATCTCAAAGTTTTTGCTCACCTATGATGACAACCATGATAAAAGAATGGTGTAACGTGATGGACTAAGAGAAATGAAGGGTCCACATTCCCTGGGTGATGAGGTTGGTCCACATTCCTTGGGTGATGAGGTTGAGAGGAACAAGAGATTATAGTTGGAACTACAATTGGAGGATAAAAAAATTGCAAAATTATGTTTTTTGAATATTATGATGTATAATTTGTATATGTATATCGGCTTGGTCTTTGTTGATGAAAAGGACTAACTATCCTTGTACCAACATTTTTAAATCTTGTTGGGCTAAAGCAAGATAGGTAGGACTGTTACCCTATGTTGGCGTAGGTCAATTTTGGGGAAAATCAAACAAGTTTGGAAGGAATCAAAGCAGTACCGGAAAATAGGGGAATGCATAAAAAATAGAGAAAAATCAATGCCATAAATAAGGGAAAACCCGCGCCCAGAAGGGAGGTTAGAAAGTGGAAAAACTATTGTGAAGTAGTTGGAAAGTGGAAAAATGTCGACATGGAGAAAAGTTGGATCATGGACTAGTCGAGATTAAGTCAAGAGGAAAGAGGAAAAACCTAACCTACTTAGGGTTAGGGTTTTTGTAAGGGCTTTGCCCCAATTTTGTATAAGTAGAATGTATTAGGACTATGAAGGAGTTAGTCAATTCTTTGTTGTTGTTGTCATTACTGTTAGGATTTTTATGAGAGGTTCTAATACTAATGGAGGACTATTGCAATCTATGGAGAGCAGTTGTAATGAAGGAAGGAATGTACAGTGCACAACACTAGATTTTGCATGAAGATGGATAAACATCCAAAGTGACAAATCTTTGTGGATGTATCCCTAGGGGGGGGGTGAGCCACTGTATATATGTGTCATGTGTATGAATGTTTGCATTGCTTGCTATTATGCTTGATTTAAAAAGCTTTATGATGAATATGTTTTTTGATAGAGGTTACAATATTGTGCACTAAGAAAAAACTCATGGAATCTGCATAATAACACTAAGTAAATGAACGTCATAGCTAGTGTTTAGAACTGAATATTATGTTACAGTATATGAATATCTATCATTGAATACATGTTGTTAGGTTAATGAATTCCTATTAGGATAGTTGTGAAAATGGTATGGAATAAGATCTAATAAGGGATTGAAGGTTAAAAGTAAGTAGGTTAAATGCCTCTGAGAAATACACATGCCATCCCAGGGTTGTATGCATATGAGTCTTGCAACCACCCATAGAATCCATGTTGGGTAAGATTGCATAGTGCACTTTGTGCACTATGTTTTCTTCTGGTATCTAGGAGGGCCAATGGTAGAAGATTATGTTGGTAATATTATAGTTAGAACCTGGGTCAACCCAAAGAAATCAACAACGGTTATGTTGCCGATTGGAACTCAGAAAATTAGATCAAGAGAGGTGTATCGCATAGAATAGTGCAAGGGTTTAAGAAAGGGGATGTTTTTAGGTTGGAACCCCACGAAAGCAGATATTGAAAGATAGTTGACAGTTCAAGAACTAGAGTTTTCCCACAAAGATAATAAAAGCTCTAGGTTTAAGACAAGACAGTATTTGGAGAGATACATATTCAACGAATTACACGAGAGTTTCTTTAGTGAGTTTCCCATGCTATTGTAGGGGTTGATAACACGGTTGAAAGATACCCATCCAAAAAAGTAGATTTATATCAGTGGAGTGGACAAAAGAGAATATTACACGGTTGAAAAAGGTAAATAACAAATTTACGCAAGCAGTAGATTTCTGGCTAGACAACATTGTAGTCGTGTATATTACTGATTTTTTAGTAGATACATCAAATTCTTATAGTGTAGCAGAGTAAGAGTTTCTTAAGGGCCCAAGGGGAAGGTACATCAGGTCATTGTACACTTTGATCAATAGATTATTGCATGATAAAGGGGTATCAACTATAGAATCAGACAACTAAACTACCCTGCGTGCATGGGGGAGTTAGGGGAAACCTGAGGAATGTATGAGATGGAGGGGGAAATGTATAGAGAAGAGAACAATAAAGAAAAATATCCCATTATGATGGATCAAGAGGAGATCCAGGAAATTATGTAGAAGGTAGGAACGACACACAATGGAAGACCCTACCAATATAAGCTTAATAGGAAGAAAAGAGCAGTAGCTAAGAGGGAAGGCTTGGCAACTGATGAATAAGAGGTAGATGATCTTCATGCTATGGATCGCATTGAATAAATACTGCATGCCACTTATGAAATAAATAATAGAGAAGTGTTATCTAATGAGGAAGAAGATACCCCTCTACAGATATGAATCAGTGTAGAACCTACAACCCCATGTATGATTAACACATCAACAAAGAAAGAATTGTTTAGAGAACCAGTGACTGACGGTCAAATGAAATTAGGAGATAAAAATAGAAGTGAGGGAGATATAGGAGAAGAGGAATCAAAATAACCAGAATGTTCAATGAATTGCTACATATATAAGGGATCCTGGGAGGAAAATCAATATAGTGACTAGAGGAGGAGTGAAGACAGGAGAAGATGCATAGGATCAAAATAAGGAATCTCAGTGTTAGATTTAGAAGACCACTTAGACACAACAATAGTTTGATACAAAGAAGGAGAAGGAAAGTTTCAAAGAAGAAAAGAAGGAGTTCCTAAAGGAGAATGAAGCCTCCACATCAAAAATTGTGCATAGGTATGATACTCCTATTTTTTATATGCCTCAATATTTGGACCATACTTACAAAGGAGAGAAAACAAAGAATGTTAGTAACTTAAAGAATTTCCTAGAATCTTGCTTTAAATTATTTAATGATAAGAATTCCATGGATTTGTTTAAAAGTATGCTTGAGAAATATATTACAAAGGAAGGGGTATGAATAGAACCAAAGAAGATTAATCAAGCTCGTAGAACAAAAATAAATAGTAGAGAGTTTAGATTGAATGCCAATAAGAGACTTTAATATGGGAAATGTTATCCTAGACTTAGGATCAGATGCAATATTTTTCCAAAGAAGACTTGGGAAACAATGGGAGAACCTACACTAGGGTATTCCAATATCTAATTGAAGCTAGAAAACCAACATAGAGTGATTCCCACAGGTAGATTGAAGAATACAACAATGGATCTAGATGGTGTATGCACCACAACAAATTTTGAAGTTATGGATATGGTGGATGAGTCTATGCCATTTCCAACACTATTAGGAATTGATTGGGGTTTTGATAATCAGGCCATAATTAATTTAAAGAGTAGAAAGATGATATTTAAAGATACAAAATTTAGGGTAGAAACACCTTTATATCTCTCGGATTGTGAAAGATATGTGGAACATGTGCCTGACAATGTTCTATAGGATGATGTGAACCAGTTGTATAGGAATACTGCGAGAGAGGAAGACTATGTGAATCCAACTGTAGATGGAGTATTAACTATGATATGTCAAATTCAAATACTAGAGTAGAAAATTGGCAGCAAAGATTGCAGGAAGTCTCTACTAGGAGGTGCGCCAAAATTACACACGCAGTAAGATGGGTTGGTAGAAAAGTAAGACAGTTTCCCACATTTACTGATAATTTAGAAAACTTATTAACAGAGTTTGAATCAGAATTTTCGGAAAACCAAAGATTATTAGTGTTCTATATAGTATTGAGAGACACACCTGGATGATGGTGGGGTCAAAATAAGGAGGTAATTCAAGACTGGTATCAGTGTAAACAATTGCTGGACATAAGATTTGGTAGGAATCAAAAGGATAGACCCGTACAGAAGTATGATGGAATATGGAACCCAAGACATCATATAAATGATGTGTCACTAAATGGATATTGGTACCACCAGGGGAATGGATGCATTAATTTATTCATACATTAGAAGGAATACCAAGCAATTGGTACAAGGACCATGAACTGCGCAGAGAAACTATGAGTTGGGGCACAATACAATACAACTTTATTAGGACCTTTGCATTCAAAAGTGAGAATACATGGGTGGATATAGAATTATAGAGGATCAAAAGGAAGATATTTGAATAATATGGGGTAGATATAGCGACAGTAGACAAATATTACATAAGACAAACACTTGAACAATTAGTTTATTGTTATCAGGTCGCAAAGGATGAGGAAGTAGAAGACAAACCACATGACATACAAATATTAGAAGGGGAAGGAGAAAGAGGGTTGGAAGGACCCCTATTACAATTAGAAGAGTTCACTACACCTATGAAGATTAAAAAGGTAAATATTGGGACTGAAGATAATCTCAAGCTAACCAACATTAGAGATTACTAGGACAATGAGACAATGGAAAAGATAATTGAATTATTACGCGAGTATAGTGACTTATTCCTAGCCACATTTTCAAATATGAAAGGGGTAGTGGGAGGACTTGGAGAAATGAAAATACCCCTCAGACCAGATGAAAGACCAGTTAGGCAGAGACCATACATATTAAACCCCATCTATAAGAAAAAGGTTAAGGAAGAAATTGACAAAATGATAGAATGAGGAATCATAGAGCTCATGGAAGAATCAGAGTGGATTAGTCCAACGATGGTATAGGAAAAGAATATTGGAGGGATTAGAATATGTGTGGATATGAGGAAGTTAAATGATGCATGCCTACATGATCCTTTTCCTACTCCATTTACATATGAGGTGTTAGAGAATGTGGGAGGACAAGAAGTGTATTCTTTCACAAATGGATTTTTCATGATACCATCAGATTAGAGTTTCTCCAGAGGACAGGTATAAAACTACATTTGCAATAGAGTGGAGGTCATATCAGTACACAATAATGCCATTTTGTTTAAATAACTGATCCAGGGGATCAGATTTTTGCTCAAAAATTAAAAGTGCTCGGAATTGCTTCAAATCGAACGAGAGTGTAGGTCTCATTGTCACGAACCCAACGCAACTTGTTCGGGTTCAAACAGACATTGGATGAGCGAGATATCACATTCTATTCAAAATGACAAACATGAAAAAAAAATGTGCTGACTGTAAAGTCCGTACGGATGTTGACATGGCAAACCGTATGACACGTGACAGACCGTATGACACGTGGTATGTGTGTTGGTAGTCATGTGGATGATTCAGCGTATGACATGTGGCTTGTTTGTGGCGAATGGGATGGCAACACGTGGCCCAATCAATGGTCGCCACGTATCACCTAAACATTGGTTAAAACTTGTGTAGTCGGCAGGAATCGACCCTGTGACCTCCGGGTAGGGGTATGGCCTTGGGAAGAGCTGCCCAATGGGTGCGCCACTATAGTGGTTCTTACCACTATGTGGTTTTTTTTATATTTAAATTGTAATGTGTTTTGGAATGGGCATGGATAGGGCTGGGGCTAAGCCCCAGCCCCCGTCCATATGTATATATATATATGTGACTACTCGCGCGCGGTTCAAACATACCCATAACACATATAACTAGTGGGCCATAACACATATAACCGGTGGTCCATACACGTATGACCAGTGGTCAATGTAGTGCATGGGAGTTTCATTACCAACGGTTATGAAACCGTGCCGACACTTGTCACTCTATCATTTGATTTGGGACTTGGCCCCTTATATATGCACGTGAGGTCATGTGGTGGCCCATGTTCCCTCGGACTTGGCTCTTAGGGGCTAGCGCGTAACCGTCCTACAGTTCGCACCATTTGTGCGGTTGTGCCCAGTGCTGGGTTTTAACACATATATACGTGTGGGGGCTAGGTTGAGGAGCAAGAGGCGCATTTTGGCGATCCAGAGACAACAAGTTTGAAGGGGAACTTCCAAGAAGCCTATCTTCTTCAATTTTTGGCCAAACGAGGTGCCGAAAAAGCCCATCTAGGGGTTTTTGGATGTTTTGAATCCATTGGAGCTATATATTTGGCATTTTGAGCATTGCAAAATACATATTTGAGCACTTTGATAAAATAATACAAAAGATCCATTGGAAGCTGGACCAGGAGATGTAGCCCAAGAGAGGGGTGAACTCCTTTATCATTTGTTGTGTTATGTGTTTTCTATTCACTGTTATTTGTTGTTGTTTATATGCATCTTTAATGTGTAATTTCTATAAAAGTTGTGATTGCAAAATTGATCCATTTGCATTTGAACACATGAATTAAAACTTGCAAATATTTTCAAGAATACAAGTCTTCTTCATTTTTAGATCAAGTTGGTATCAGAGAATAGGTTTTTGAAGACTTGATTATTTGCAAGTGTTTTGTT
>SNQJ01S0129032.1:9586-35637 GCA_010110895.2 Picea sitchensis | reverse complement strand
ATATGCAAATGTATGCAGTTGTTAATGTTGAGAATTTGAAATTGTATGAGCCTCCTTTGATTTATGATCAAGGAGAACATGTTCATATTCCTTCTATAGATGATTTCTCCCCAGAATATCTTACATAACTGCATGAAGACACAATCCTTGACAGGAGAATGAGAACTTCAAAATGAGGAAATGTGGAGTATCTTCGAGTTGGTCTTAAAGGCACAAATCCAAGAANGAGGTTGGAAAGGTGAGGGAACTATACCCTCATCTTCAAATAGACTGAGAATAGTCTTTTGGAGGTCCAAAATCTTTCGAATGGGGAGGTGTGATCCAGGGGATAAAATTTTTGCTCAAAAATTCAAAGTTCTTGGAATCACTTCAAATAGAACAGGAGCGTAGGCCTCGTCATCATGAACCCAACACAACTTTTTCGGGTTCAAACGAATGTCAGATGAGAGAGATATCACGTTTTGTTCAAAACAACAAACAGGCAAAAAAAAATGTGCTGACTGTACAGTCCGTACGGATGATGACGTGGCAGATCGTATGATACGTGGCAGGTGTGTTGGCAGTCATGTGGATGAGTTGGCATATGACATGTGGCCCAATTAATGGATGCCATGTGTCACCTAAACATTGGTTAAAACTTGTGTAGTCGGCAATAATCGACCCCGCGACATCCGAGCAGGGGTATGGCCTTGGGAAGAGCCACCCAACCAGTGCACCACTATCGTGGTTCTTACCACTATATGGTTTTTTTATATTTAAATTGCAGTGTGTTTTGGAATGGGCGCGGACAGGGCTAGGGCTAAGCCCCAACACCCGTCCATATGTATATATATATGTGACTACTTGTGCACAGTTCAAACGAAGCCATAACACATATAACCGGTGGACCATAACACATATAACCGGTGGTCCATACACATATGACCAGTGGTCAATGTATTGCGTGGGAGTTTTATTACCAATGGTTATGAAACCGCGCTGACACTTGTCGCTCTATCATTTGATTTGGGACTTGGCCCCTTTTATATGCGCACGAGGTCATGTGGTGGCCCATGTGCCCACGGACTTGGCTCTTAGGGGCTAGCGCGTAAACCTCCTACAATTCGCACCATTTGTGCGGTTGCGCCCGGTGCTGGGTTTTAACACATATATGCGCGTGGGGGCTAGGTTGAGGAGCAAGAGGTGCATTTTAGCGATCCAGAGACAACAAGTTTGAAGGGGAGCTTCCAGGAAGCCTATCTTCTTCAATTTTTGGCCAAACAAGGTGCCGAAAAAGCCCAGCTAGGGGTTTTTGGATGTTCTGAAGCCATTGGAGCCATCTATTTGGCATTTTGAGCATTGTAAAGCACATATTTGAGCACTTTGAGAAAATAATACAAAAGATCCATTGTAAGATGGAGTAGGAGATGTAGCCCAAGAGAGGGGTGAACTCCTTTATCATTTGTTGTGTTATGTGTTTTCTATTCACTGTTATTTGCTGTTGTTTATATGCATCTTGAATGTGTAATTTCTATAAAAGTTGTGTTTGAAAAATTGATCCATTTGCATTTGAACACATGAATTAAAACTTGCAAATATTTTCAAGAATACAAGTCTTCTTCATTTTTAGATCAATAACGCACCAACAATATTTTCCAGAGTAGTAGTAGTTGCATTCAAGGATTTTATACATAAAATTTTAGAAGTTTACCTGGATAATTAGACAATATTCAATTTATTGAAATACCATGCATAAATTCTGAGGTTAATCTTAGAAATATGTAGGCAATGTAATATTTCGTTGAAAATTAAGAAATGTATATTCAATACACAGTTTGGAATCCTACTTGGGAACATTGTATGAAAATAGGGCTTGATAGTAGACCCTACAAATATTGTTGTTATTATCAATTTACGACCACCAAATTCAGTGCACCAGTTCAGAGGAACATTGGGCCACATAGGGTACTACAAGAAGTTCATAAAGGGCTATGCAAAAATTACTTCTCCCATGGAGAAGTCACTAAAGAAATACATCAAGATTCAGTGGAATGATGAATGCCAAGAGAGATTGGACATACAAAAAGATAAGATGGTGACAACACCAATTTTGAGCTTTCCAGATTGGGCAAAATAATTTCATGTGCATGTGGACGCTTCATCCATTGCACTTGGAGCAGTTTTGGCATAGACAGGTGAAGGAGACATTGATCACCCAATATATTTTTCTAGTAGAAAGTTGTCTGAGTCTAAGCAGAACTGTAATACTACAGAAAGGGAAGGTCTGGCTATGGTATATTCCCTTCAAAATTTCAGACATTATTGATTGGGGCAACATTTTAATATGCTTACAAATCATTATTCCTTGAAGTACCTAGTTAACAAGCCAGTGTTGGGGGGAGGATATATAGATGGCTTTTATTATTCCAGGAATTTGATTTTGAAATCATAGTAAAACTAGAGAAGTTGAATGCAGGATCATACCATCTATCAAGAATTACTAATGGAGAGGAGCCAAAGAGCTTTGAAGAGAATTTACCTGATGCGAACTTATTTTATATTCAGACTGCTCATGATTATTTTGCTGACATTGTTGGATTCTTGAGCACAGGAATGGCTCCCAAGGAATTTACTATCGCGTGGAAAAAATAGTTGGTAGTGTGCACTCCAGACTATCAGCTGATTGCAATTCATTTATACAAGTTAGGAATAGATGAAATTCTAAGAATATGTGTGATGGAGCATGAACACTCCATGGTGCTAGCATAATCACATGAAGGAATAGCTAGATGAAACTATGCAGGAAATCATACAACACAGAAGGTGTTGCGTGCAATATTATGGTGGCCTACAATGCATAAGGATGCAAAGGAATAATGTTAGACCGGTGATGTCTGTCAAAGGGTGGGAAAACCATCTAGAAGGGACGAAATGCAACTTATGCCCCAAGTAACTTTACAGGTATTTGATAAATGGGTTGTGGATTTCATTGGACCCATTAATCCACCAACAAGGAGTTCAGGATCCAGGTACATCATTACTGTGACCGAATACTTAACCAGGTGGGCAGAAGTTGCCCCAATGAAGGATTGCAGTGCATAAACTACAATGTGGTTTCTCTTTGAGAACGTGATAACCATATTTGGATGTCCTAAAAATTTTGTTGAGTGATCAGGGAACTCATTTTATTAATAGTACAATTAGAGCTATGACAAAATAATTCGAGATACATCATTAGAAGAGCACACCCTACCATCCCCAGGAAAATGGTATAGTAGAAAATTTTAATAAGATCCTAGAAAATTCATTGACAAAGATTTGCAATGTGAATAGGGATGAATGGGATTTAAAGGTATCAAGAGGAGAATATTAGAGGTTTTGATGTAATAGAATTGTTAGCATTAATAGTGTGTCGCAGAAAAACCAGTGTTGAAGACACTGGACACTAGAAAATAGGTGACAAGCATAAAAAGTGGAGCAGGCATGAAAAAGTGAAAAAGTGACAACTGTGAGTGCGAAACAACTGTCATTTCGTCGTCCCACTATAAAGTCGGAAAAGGGGGGAATTGTTTTCATTTTTTTTTTTTACTAAGGAGAAGAACGTAGAGAGAGAGTTGAGTGCGAGAGAGTGAGAAGTTATAATAGTGAGTGGACATTTTTGGTCAGTAGTTCAAATTTTAATAGGATGTCGCCACTGAGATTTGGAGCGCCGAGTAGGACCGAGAAAAACAAGAGAAGTAGTTCTTGGGTGACACAAACAAGGACGCAATATGTGCCCACAATCATGGATGTGGATGAAATACATACACTGGAATATGAGCCACATACCATGCAAATTGAGGAGGAATGAAACCCATTACAGGAGGATGAGTAGCCATAGGAGGACATAGAAAGAACTTAATCTGACGCATCTAGGGGAAAAAGGGTTCAACGTAGTAGGGCCTAGATCTAGAAGAAGAGCATGAAATAGAGAACCAAGGCATACCAGAGGTCGAGGCATTGTCCCTTCAAGGGAAGAATAATTCTCGAGCTGAGAGCAATGCACAAGGAATATCACGCACACAGGCAGAATTGACAATAGTAAATCCAAAAATCCCAAAAGGAGTAAAGGCAGATGATGAGATGGTGGGAGGAGTAGACACCATGAAATACTTCGATCATGACAGGGCTAACATAGTCAAATTCCCATATTTGGAGCAACATAACTATATGGAGAGTAGAGGAGAGGGCCCATTAGGCACACCACTATTGGAGCTTGCGCAGTGGATCCTGGGGCTCTATAATATAGGGATTATGAATTTTCTTGATATACTGCACTTTGGGCATGAAAAAAAAATCAATGGATGTATGAAGCAACTACTAGCAAGGGTGCATGAAGGAATTTTGTGGATGGATAGGCCAGTTCCTATCAATGTGGACTTGATCACAACTATCACTGGGCTACCCACGGATGGGGAGAAGCTAGAGAAATACTTAGAGGATAAAACTAAAGAAAAATCCATCTCTGATGAAACAAAGGAAAAGTATGGCACATAGAGAGGAAATACTGGAATCAGGATCAACGACATAAATGATCATGTGACGAGATTCTCTACCAGGTTGTTGGGGTGCAAGTTAATTTGAAAGTGCAGAAAGGAGGAAGTACCAGCAGGAGTGGTAGCAGTTGTAGCGCAGTGCACGAAGGAGAGATCGATGTGTTGGGCTCTTTATCTGCATAATTCTTTCTTGGAGGATTGAAAGGACACAAAATATTGGGGCTGTGAGTTCCATTACTGGTGGTTACTTTTCCTCATTGCATAGGTAGGATGGAAATAACTAACATATAGCATGATCCTGTAGAGGATAGGAAAGTGCGATGCAACACACTACACATCTCTTAGAAGCACAAGAAACCCAAAGGAAAATAAAATAAATAGAGATGTATTCGCTCTATACCTATTGGAGATCTAGAACCATGTAGTTGACACATGGAGGATTTCCCAAGAGACTGTCCAAGAATTTGGACAAATAGAAAATTTTCAAGCATCACGCCATAGCATGTGGTTGCAAGCGAAGAGGGACCCAACCAAGGAATGGCTAAAACTAAGTTACTGTGTGACGATGCAGGACATACATATGGAGGTCCAAGAGTGGCCTGAGGAGTGGAAATTCCAAGTGATTCCAAGAACAACGCAAATAGTACAGACTTAGACGCATGATAGAACAGTCCCTGTGCAACAGATATTAAGAAATGGTGCCAACAAGAAAAATAAGAATGTTGCACAGGGCCAAGTGGGGGGAAGAAACCCAATCCAAAAGAAAACTAGAATGCAAAGGAAACCATAGGGTGGTTCTACACGAGATCCACTGCGCACAAATCAGGAACCAAGAAGTACAACAAAACATGTGTGCACAGAGGAAGCAAGAATGGAAACACAAGATATACCTATGGAGGAAGACATTGCACAGGAAACATGCATGGATACACAGATGCCTGAGGCATATGATCCATTATATTCCCAAAGGAATAGGACATGGTAGAAAGAAAGTGGCTCTAGGAATAAGGTGAAGGCCCGTAGAAAACCATTGGAAACATCATTGATAATAGATGATGTGGAGCTAATAGCCACAATCGTTGAAGACTGCCTATTTGAGGTGTGGGAGAATGATGAGAATCATAGGTCTTCGATTCTGGAGCAAGTATAGGAAGTGAAAACTACACTGGAGAATTTGAGGATCAAGGTAGAGCATTCATCAAATGAAAAACCAACACAAACTAAGGAAGGAGTTCCTATTGGAGAAACAATTCAAATTATAGTGCAGGGGAGCACCAATTTTATCATAACCCCTAAGATGTTGTTCATCAACGAGGATGAATCACAGAGGCCCCTGAAAGAAATCAATACATTGGACTTGGAGTTTCCCAAGATCCCGACGAAGGCGCTCTACAAATTACAAATTAGTGTCGCGTAATAAATTCAGTCCAGGGCAAGGTATGATGTGACAAACTTACAAATAGCGCAAGAGGAAAATATCACACTAAAGGAAACAATCAACCAATAAGGATAGGTGAATAAGATAGTGTAGAATAGATTGGAGGATACGGAGAAATAGATAAGTGTAGTATTTCAAGCCATCTTAGACAACGTAGAATCACAGGGAGAATTTTTGGAAGAGAAGATGAGGAAAATAGCATAGGCCTTGGAGTAGTACAAGGACCAGATTAAGGAGTTGGAGGAGTGTGCAGAACCCACTACTACTCCAGAAGTCAGAGCGCAAAGAGATAAATATGCAAAAACATCTATAGATAACATACCACGTAATATACATAGAATGATAGAGCTGTTGGAAAAGAGTGCCCAGTTTTGGACACAACTCTTAGAATATGGAAGCTTGCAAGAGATGGAGGGAAGGGAATATAAAATCCATACAACATTTGTAGATGTAAAACAACGACATAAGACAATGTCACTTCTAGAGAATATAAAGACAACTAAAAAGATGAAGAGCCTACACGTAGAGTAAAAATAGGTGTAGGCGCAAAAAATTGCAAGATAGGCTCAGTTGGAGCCCATGCAAGAAAAGGGAGAGCAGTTGGTCGTGGAAATCGACGCAACGAAATTGAGCATAGAGAAAATAGACTTGGAGGGGGAAGAAATATTGAGACCTCCAGTCATCGCGCAGATGGTAGAATCCATAAAAGAGAAGAGAATCAAGGCTTAGGAGAAATGCCAACATATAAAAAATATGTATGAAGCACTGGCACATGAAGTGAAAGATGTTGGAGTCTGTGGGTGACTCGGGATGAGTCACGATGCCAGTGTTGGGGGCCTATTGGCGCAGACCAATTTTGGGTAAAATAGAAGACATTTTTAAGGAATCAAAGCAACACTGGAAAATGGGGGAGCACACCATAATTAGAGGAAAATAAGCGTTGTAAATAAGTGAAAACCCGCGCCAAGAAGAGTAGTTAGAAAGTGGATACACTGTTGTGGAGCATTTGGAAAGTGGACAAGCGCCGACATGGAGAATGGTTGGATCATGGAATAGACAATATTAAGTCAAGAGGAAAGAGGACAAACCTAACCTAATTATGGTTAGGGTTTTTGTAAGGGATTTTCCCCAGTTTTGTATAAGTATAATGTATTAGGACTATGAAGGAGTTAGTCAGTTGGTTGTTGTTGTTGTCGTTACTGTTAGTGTTTTGATGAGAGGTTCTCAGACTATGGAGGACTATTTCGATATGTGGATATTGGTTGTAATGAAGGAAGGAATGTACAGTGAAAAGCACTAGATTTTGCATGAAGATGAATAAAGATACAAAGAGACAAATTGTTGTGGACGTAGCCCTAGGGGAGGTGAAACATGGTATATCTGTGTCATGTGTATGAATGTTTGCATTTCTTACTATTATGTTTGAGTTAACAATATGTATGATGAATATGCAGGTTGATAAAGGTTATATTACTACACACTAATAAAAAACTCACAGAATCTGTAGAATAACACTAAGTAAATGAATGTCATAGCTAGTGTTTAGATCTAAATCTTATGTTATAGTAGATGAATACATATCATTGAATACATGTTGCTATAATGGTTAATAAAGTCTTATTAGAATAGTTGTGATAGTGGTCTGGAATAATATTTAATGAGGGGTTGAAGGTTAACAATAAGTAGGTTAAATGCCTTTGAGAAATACACATCCCATTCCAGTATTGCAGACATCTGAGTCTTGGGACCACCCATAGAAGCCATCTCGAGTGAGACTGCATAGTGTACTCTATGTGGTGTGTTGCCTTCTGGTATCCAGGAGGGCCGATGGTAGAAGGGTATGTTGGTAATATTATAGTTAGAACTTAGTTCATCCCAAAGCAACCGAGACCCTATGTTTATATCCTTTTAAAAAAAATGTTAATTAGTCCTCAAGAAACATGTTCTTGGGCCTAATGATGTTTTTTATGTTGTGTTTTGATAAATAGATAAAGAAATTTTTATAATTGAAATTTATAACAATTTTATGAACAATCCTATAACACAAAATCTAAAATAAGGATTACACATATAGTCCAAAATGAGACTCCAAAGGAATCAAATCATTTTATTAATTTAGTTTTGAAATACAACCAAAAACATTATTTCATACTCCAGAATGGGTATGGACCAAAATAAGACATAGAAGTTAGAGGTGGAATGTTACATCACACGGAGATGACTAGTGTCTTCTAAGTAAAACAAAGACTGAGAACAACTGGATAACCAAGCCACAATATGCCATTGTCTTGACTCTACAAAAAATTCCTAATTAGCACTGAAAATCAATTTAGAAATCCAATGAGAATTTGCAGACTATAAAAAATAGATGATCAACCTTTTGAAGCATGTCAACTATTGATGCTTCTTGGTCCTTCTTATTTCCACCTTTAGTAGTAACCTACTATTAACAATAATTTATTAGTTTTTAAGTGTTTTATAAATGAATGAAGTAGTAATGTGATCTCACTCTACAGTAAGAGAAAACCTTATCGGAGTTTTTTATTCTATCTCTCTCCCCCTCTTGCTTGTCCCTCATGTTCTCCTTTTATTCTCCAAAAGTACTTTCGAGTAGTTCCAACTAGTTTTAGTTAAGTTATTTAAATAACTTTTAGTAGATAGGGACAACTCATAATTAAATATTAATAAATAATGATAAGGGTATAATAAATATTAACTAATAGGTGGGGACCCCTTAATCAACTCTATTTTTTAATTTTCAGAATATCCCCTTGTTCCTCCATCAACAAATATGTATCAATGTCATCAAAACATCATTATATACACATATCCCAATCAACTCACACATCAAATATTTCAAAACATAATTGTGACTCCCAAATACCAAGTATATATGCATGTACATGCCCAAAGTAAGTAAGTCAACGAGCTATCCAAAAAAAGTAAATTCTTTACCAATAGTGAAGCCAACGTAAAATAACATGATACAATTAGAAATTATATTTTTTATGTGAGGTAGTCCACCTCTGTCCACTTTCCTTAGACTCAATCAACTTGGGCATATGTGAATCTACCTTTATGGGAATATTACCTTTAATTGATGATGTCTCTGGTTGCATATCTCCAAAAGGGATGTGTTTGTCTTCATGTTCAGGGTGTTGGGAATGTGATATGATTAAGTGTGAGGATGGTTCAGATTGATCAAACTTAGCATAATTGGCCAATTGTTTCCGTTTAGAAGGATTGGATTCTTGAGCAAGGGAATTAAGTCTTTTTAGTGGCTAAGTTGAATGAACATGATATGTCATGGATTCAATGTGATGGGAAGGCTGCTTAGGTGGAAAAGGATGTAATGTAAAATACATTGTGGGCCATCCATTAACATGAACTTGGGGAGGATTTACAACATCATTCAATCCATCATTGAATGGGACCTCAGGTGGTAAGGAGACATGTGGTTATAATGGTATGCTAGAGATGCTAGGATGATGATGCAAATGTGGTATTTCAGGTGAAGGGGGAGGTTCATCTAAAATACCACATTTCCACATTAACATGAACTTTTACGATTTAGTGGTTGATATACCCAATCAATGCAAAGTTGGTTGCATAGATAGTCGTCTAATACTTTCTTAGCATCAGGGATATTTCTGGGGATCTATTCGTATATGGGGGTCTTGCTAGTACCTTTACTTCTGTGAGAGACGATGCTTTCAATATTTCAGGCTTTGTTACCATGTCCATATGGTGGACCTGAATTGCGATTGTTCTCCTGTGCATTGGTTATATCATGGTGGCTTTAGTTTCTTGACAAGTTATCCACATAGGTTACTTGTAGGGGTTATTCTGCAGGTATCCTGAGTCAGATAAGGGTCAAACAACACATGTGGCTCTAAGGTTATCAAGTTTGATGTTACAGATGTTCAACCTCGCTTGCCTTACCACTTAGCCTTTCAAATACATGTGGATTACTTGAAGTATACCATCAAACGTAATGTTATTAATTAAGGCAATGCAACATGCATGATGTCCCTAACATCTTGGAAATCCATTGGCTCTCCAACCCTCACTCAATATTTGACAATGTTGACCGCATTTGATGGTCGTTCTTTCCATCCCCAAAAAATTATTCTCACCTTTCCGGTCCAGTTATGTGGAAAGACAATGGAGGTGGATGTCGAGGTGGTTGATGCACCCATTTACTATAATTTATTTCTAGGGCATAATTGGACTTATGCCATGACCACAGTCGTGTTGTCCATTTTCCACAATTTATGTTTTCCTCATGAGGGAGAAATCGTGACAATCGATCATTTATGCTTTGCGCATGCTAGTCCCAATGCATTAGTTGGACCTTTGATCCCAGTGATTGATAATTCTCAGCCGACAACTAATGATATTGGTGTCGAAATGTATTCCTCCCTTATGGGTACCTTTGATTTCGTGGCACCAATTCACCACAGTTATTCCATGTACAATAGGTCTTCTTCGTCAACGAGGTCCATTCCTTTATGTACTTGGTATTTCAATGATCCTTGGACCTTACCTTCCTTGACCATGTATTGTGAAGGTCAGCCACACACTGGGATGAAAATGCCACTATCAATGATAGATATAGCGTATCAGTTTGTTCTTGACTTTATTGTTGACCCATATCTTGTATCCTCACAAAAGGATGATGAGGATCCTGTTATCAAGCTCGTATGGGCCACCTCATCGTCTTGTTCACATGATTTCCTCGATGATACTTTACCTTCGGATGAAGCCATCATAGAGGCCATGAATGGTATCGATAAGCCATGGGATGACATGTATCATCACTCTTACTTCATCCCAGAGCTTGTTCGGATTGAACAAGACTATTTTAGATCTACCTTGAGTGAGATGGTTGGTCACGCCATAGTTCCACTAGATATGCATGACATTTATGTCGAAGGAAACATGGTGAATATTTCTCCTACCATCATGACCGACATCTATCGAGTTCTTGGTAAAATTGGAAATGTGTATATCAGTGCAGATTATTTTTCTAAAGAAATTCATATCCACACTGATCTCTTCAAAGAATTTTGTGATGTATTCTCTTGGTCATACGAAGAGATGCTAGGAATTGACCCTCTCATTGTCGAACATGAAATCAAGACTTATCCAGATGCTCGACCTATTCGACAACGTCTTAGAGATATCAATCCTAGGAATTACCATGCTATTAAGGCAGAGGTGGAGAAACTGCTTAATGTTGGTTTCATCTACCCAGTTCCTTTTACTGAATGGGTGTCCATTCCTATTCCCGTGAAAAAGAAATAAGGAACCATCCATGTGTGTATGGATTTTCATGACTTGAATAAATCTTGTCCTAAATATAACTTCCTGACACCTTTCATTGATCATATCATCGATGAGTGTGTGGGAAGCGAGTTATTTTCTTTTATGGATGAATTTTCATGATACAATCAAATGCAGATCAAACCTAAGGATCAACATAAGAAAAAAATTATTTTTCCTTAGGGTACTTTTGCATACCGTAAAATGCCTTTCGACCTTAAAAACGTCGGAGAAACCTTCTAGTGCGCCATAAAATTTTCTTTTCATGATCTCAAACACATTTTTGAAGCTTACCTCGACGATCTTGCTGCTCACTCTCGTAAGATATTAGAACATTCAACTCACCTTCAACTAGTATTTGAGAGACGTAGTTATTATTGCATCCTTTTAAACCCTCACAAGTGCATCTTTTGTGTTAGGTCTAGACGTCTCTTAGGATTCTTAGTCTTTGAGAATGAGATCTTGGTGGATCCTATGAAGGTTGAGGAAATTCTTTGATTTCCTCCCCTGTGCAACATCCCTCAACTTCAGGGTTTACAAGCCAAGGATAACTTCCTGCATCGATTTATAGTGAACTATGCTAATATAACTAAGGGTTTCATGCGTCTTTTGAAAAAGGACACTCCATTTATATTGGATGAGAGAGCCCATGAATCCTTCGATGCTCTTAAGAAATCCTTGGTATCGATGCTTCTGTTGAAGCCTCTGTACTATAGTAGAGATTATTTTCTCTATATCGCTGTATCCGAAGGGATGATTGGTATGGTTCTAGTTCAGGAAGATGCTGAGCTCCATGAGCATGTTGTCTACTATCTTAGTTGAAATTTAATAGGTCCTGAGCTTAAATACTCTCACATTGATAAGCTATCCTTGTTTGTCGTACATGCGGTTCAAAGATTACGACATTATATATTGCTTTGAAAAGCTATCATAGTTTTTGATGTCAATACATTTCAATACATCCTTACCTATCATATCATAAGGGGGAAATATAATAATCGGATTGTCATTTTGCAAGAGTTTGACCTCGATTTAGCTTTGGAAAAATCCAAGAAATCACTATTTTTTTTCGAGTTGATATTAGACTTCCCTCAACTAGATGAGGACATTATCCATGTTGATTCATTTGTGGATGAACACATTTTTATTATCTCGTCTTCAGACCCCTGGTATGAAGATATTTTGATCTATCTTCAAACTTTGAAGTTCTCTCAGCATCTGTCATGAGACGATCGATGATGTATATGACATAAAGATAAATATTACCTTATCGTCATCGACACTTTGCATCATCAAAGCATAGATAATATCCCACATCATTGCTTGAATCAGGAGGAAGTTGAGCCCATTCTTAATGACTTTCATAGTGGGGCTTGTGGTGGTCATCTATCTGGGCTTGCGACAACCCATAAAATTTTACGAGCTGGTTATTTTTAGCCATCAATTTTTAAATATTGTGTTGAAGCGGTCAAGAAGTGGAACCCTTTCCAGGTGTTCACTTGGAAAATTTGCTCACATCCATACCCTTTTCACCTGGTCATCACCATCGTTCCCTTCACCAAGTGGGGGGTGTAATTTGTGGACTGCAACCTAGCATTAAATAGGGGGCATCATTATATTATCGTGGTCATATACTACTTTACTAAATGGGTAGAGGCCATGCCTACAATTAAATCCGATGGTAATACTGCAATAGTTTTTGTGTTCAATCAAATTATAGCCTGGTTTAGAATCTCGAGGGGGATTGTCACTGATCATGGCAATCACTTTCATAACAAAATGATGAAAGATTTAACATCGAAACTGGGGTTTAAACATGGTCATTCTTCCCTATACTATCCCCGATCAAATGGACAAGTAGAGGCTATGAACAAATCTCTCAAGACCATTTTGTAAAAAGTTGCCACCCAGAGAAAATATAACTGACATTTAATGCTTTACCTCGTGCTTTGGGAATATCGAACCTCGGTTAAGACTTCCACCATTTTTTCTCCTTTTCAGTTAGTACATGGTGTGGAGTTGATCTTTCACATTAAATGTGAAATCCATTCCCTTAGACTGGCATTTAAGCTCCTACTTGACACTTCTGATCTTGAAGAATGCCTTATACACCTAGAGCCCTAGATGAGTAGCTTCGAGATGCCTCTACCATTATCGAAGAGAATAAACGATGTGTTAAGGTCCAGTATGATAAGTATGTATATCATTGACAATACGTTGAGGGTGACTTGTTCATCTTGTATGATCAAGCCAAAGAACCATTGGGGGCAGGAAACTTCAACCCCATGTGGCACGGTCCTTATATCATGCGGCGTATTTTAGATAAAAGATCCTATGATTTGGAATGTTATGAAGAGAACATGATGGTTGAGCCTAGAAATGGGCTCTACTTGAAAATATATTATGCTTAAGCCCTAAGCTTGGGCATAACTCTTTGTAAAATAGTGTATCTTAGTGTATACATATCTTTTCCTTTATGTCATCAGATATCTTA
Source organism: Picea sitchensis (assembly GCA_010110895.2). Classification (NCBI taxonomy): domain Eukaryota; kingdom Viridiplantae; phylum Streptophyta; class Pinopsida; order Pinales; family Pinaceae; genus Picea; species Picea sitchensis. The sequence continues at coordinate 21,866 of SNQJ01S0129032.1, read as the reverse complement.
TCGAGTTTTCCCTTGGTTGGCAAATGTCAATGAAATCTTCAGTTTACTTAGGATTCATAGACGGTGCTAGTTGTCATACACAGAACTTGGATTCTGCCGCTTGGGTCATTTACTCACCTGAGGGTCAGCTGGTGTCTTCAAGTAGTGTTTGTCTAGGGCCATCAACGAATAATCTGGCTAAGTATAGTTTCGTTATAGATCTCTTGAACAAATCCATTTCGCATGGTGTTCATTTTTTAGAAGTTTGGATGGAATCCCAGTTAGTAGTATGTTAGTTGAATGATAGTTACCGTTTGCGAGACCCTACTCTACTTCGACGATTCCTACTGGTACGAATTTTTCAACGACATTTTGATTTTATTACTTATAATCACATACCTAGAAGTTCTAATTATGTATCCGATGCATATGTTTATTATGTTTTAGATTGGTATTTGTCACATAACTAAAGTAAGGAAAACACATTCATCAATGTACACATTGTAACATAAGTAAATCCGAAGACCAAGGTGTTTTATATATTTCATCTCTCCAAAAAATATGGTGTTATAGTACAAAATGGGGCTCATATCCACAAAATACATATATGGTCAGTTGATACAATAACCATGACATCTATGCCTATGGTGTCGAATGTGTATCATGATAGCATACTACGACATTTGCGAGACGCCAAAAGAGTCTCACTGGCACATGGGGCACACCCACCACCTATTGCTAGATCGCCTCTTAGTGGTGTTATGATGTTGTTTGGATGAGATCCTTTCTCATATTTACTTATTTTTAAACGTGTTCTTCCAATTCTTCCATCAAAGACATGATGATATAACCTCACATCACTCACGAGTTATTTTATATGATTATGCCATGGTGTATGAGCTTCTATTTCTTACACCTAAGATGTTATATTGATGTTATGTGCGCTTGGAGATGGTACTTCATGCATGATCTTTATTTTATTTGATGTGTTATGTTATCGTGTGTGGGTTTCTTGCTTAGACATGGTGTGATGGTTTCTTACCTAATCGTGAATGTAATAAACATTGGATTTGATCTAATAACACTTTTCACAATAACAAATATTATTATTTTGTCTCGTTATACCATGGGGGGGTGTAATTCTCCTTAGATAAATGTTTTCATGACTTAGGTCAAGTCGTACTACTAGTGATTTGGTTGAAGTGGTGAACTTCATATACTAACAATACCTTACAATTTACATCATTTCCCTTTCATTTCCATCTCTTTCATGAAAAAGACACTATCCCCACTCATGTTTGAATTATCATGTCATCCACCAAGGTATACTCAAGGAAATTGAAGATTAATGTAAAGCCAAAGTCAAATAAAGCCAAAAAAGGCTAGAGGTGAAGATCATGAAACTAAATAATTTAAAAACAATGAAGATCGAGCTATGTCACCTCATTCAAAAGGATCGATCCCTATGTCCTACACTAAGAATGCATATGTAAATAAAGGACTGAGAAATCAAAGAAAAAAAACTAAAAGGGGTAATAAATAAAGTGTCAATTTGATAACTCTAAAAAAATCTTCCTCTTAAAGGTTTTCATGTACAAATTATGAATATTTCTCTCTTGAAAACTAGTTGGACTAGTTGAAATACCTTCTACATCATCACATATGAATTTGGACGTCAAAACATAAAGTTTTCTTTCCCTTACCATAAAATATCCATCATTTTACCTATCTCTAACCAAGTGATTTAGGAAATACCTCTTATCCTAGGAATTGTCACATGTAATAAGGGTAAGGTTGTCCCACCATGGTAAACATAAGAAAATTCTAAAATTAACTTATGTTGTGAAGTTGTTAGAAGGGATTAACTAATGTGCATTTCCTAATAACTTTTGTTGAGACTTGATTCATCATTATAGGTGGACACCCCACATTAGCATTCATGCACTATACCTCGAGATCCGAGACATTTCCTTGGGATTTGTATACCTTCATAGGTATATATGTACTTGTATACAATGATACCTACCTACATCAGAATCTGTGCCATTTTTCTTGGGATACATGTAAGTGTATTGGGAAATGACAGGGATGACACATCACCAAGAGGTTTCCACATGTAGAGCACACCCCTTTTTGGACCCTTTTTCACACATGAGGGATTTCTAGACATTTGGCAATGATTTTTACTTGGCACGTCTATGAAATATTCTCTTGGGTTCACTTTCTCTCTCCTAGACACACATGTGTGGTTTGTCGACACTTCTATAAGGGAACACTTCATTATCCACTAATTTATCACGCACGTGCATGATTTATTCCATGATTGTTTGGGTTCGTTAGGGGTGCCCTTAGTCTTGGGCCTCCTTTGACTTAACACATGTTTTGGAAAGGTTGTTGGCACAATTTTAGGAGGGATAACTTTTTACCATGCTCTTATGGACAATATGTGTATCTGTTTGTTATAATTTTCACGTTTTGAAGAGGGTGCCCCTACATTTGAGGATTTGTTGTAACCACCTATGGTATTGTCCCACTGTTTTCACTTGGGAACATGGTATTAGGATCATGGTTTCATTTGAGAAAATTTCATTATTTTAGCTCATGGAATTCATTGTATGGTATTTGGAGCACTTTACCTATATAAGGAGGATGCCTCTCTCATTTTTCATAGTTGAAAATAGTTTGGAAGACCTATTTTCTCGTATTTTTGGTGTAATAACTTTCTCTCTTCTTGAGTAAAAATTTTATAGGGTAATCAAAGAAGGGTTTGATATTGCAAGTATTCATTGAGGAAGGAGTTAAGGCAAAGAAATGAATGCAAGTAAAGTATGATGAATTTTCTATTTCATTTACTTTTGAATTTACTAAGTTAATAATACTATATTGGGAGTGAATATCATATAGTTTTACCTCCTTACGCTAGGTTTAGTTTACAAATTAATGTTTGTAATACTCACGTTAAGTCCTTTAGGATTAACCTCCCTATGATTCTTACATAGTTCAAATTGTTTAGATCGATGTTCACCAAGAATCTTCAAAGATGCTTGGGGACTTCAAACAACAAAGGTAAGAGGAAAAGTACTCAAAGGTAAGACAAAAGGTACTCAAGAGTATACTAGACCCCATAACCCAATGGTAAGCACTATGTTTTTCTTTTTCCTTTATATTCATATCACTTAATTTTCCCTTTTAAATCTTTTAGTTTATAAGCAACTTAGGGTTTGATAGTTTCCATTTCTTGATCTAGGTTTCTCCTTCTAAGTTTTTGTGTGCTAAAAATATTCCATATTTTGCAATGAAATTGGTAATTTATTGCAGGTCGCACTCATAAAGAGGTTTTCTTGAAATCAATTTGCATTTTTATATTTGGATCTAACATTTTCTTCAATGTTTTAATTCTCACATAGAACTAACCAATTATACATTTAAGATAACAAGTCTAAGGTTTTCATGTTAAATCTTAATGTATTAGAAATGTTGATATGTACAGGTAATTTCTCAAAGAAAATTTGTTTGATCTAGGTCAACTTGGACTCTTGCTCAGATCTATTGGTTTAACTCATGATTATTGTGTAGATCTAATGAAGTTTCATTAAAACCTAAATGCTTCACTAATAATTTTATATATTGCACATTCCACCAATGAAGTTCTTTCTAAAGTGCCGAATTTATTTTCAAGAATTTATCTCATCATGATAAAGTTGATATCATGAATGGACTTTGATGAATTTATAAGTGTTTTTAATTATTTTAACGGCACTAGTAATCACTTGACATCAATCAAAACAATTGTTTGACTCATTTTAGTACATTTATTTGGATTTTGCCATCTTATTTATAATCTTAGAATAATTAATAGTGAATCTATGCCTAAAAAACTCAAATGACTTGCTGGAAAGTGTGCTAGATGAATTATGTTTTTCCTGTGTGCTATTTTGTTCGACTTGCTAGAAGGTGTACTAGATGAATCATATTTTTCATGTGCTATTTTGATCATTGTTAAAGGTTAATAGAATGATAACAAAAAAAAAATTATATCCCTTCTACAAACATAAGCTAAGTTGAATCCTAGATCACTGGATTGGAACCTCATATACTCTTTTGATCTATATTTTTGGTCATTGGATTCACTATGTATTGTCATCATGTTGGCCCTTGACCAAGTTTTGAGAGATTCTTGGTCATAGTGACCTATTTTGGTACTTCGAGAGCCTGTCAAAGGAGGAGGGCAAGATGAAGTGGAGATCAATGGATCTCGGCCCACTTTTGGATCCTTTCAGTTTTTTGGGGATAATGTAATAGGATTGGGATGTTGGCCCATGGGTTTGCATATGTTTAGGCCTATTTTGTATGTATAAATAGAAGGATAGGCAATGTAAGAAGAAGTCGAATAGTGCATCTATGTGATGTGAGTGCAAGTAGAGTCTGTAAGTGTTTTGTGCATGACTGTAAGAGACTTGTAGAGCTAAGTGCAGGTCCTTGTAGTAGATTGTGGAGGGCTTAGTGTTGTAACGCAAGGAAGAAGGATCTAGAGAGAAACGCGGATCTTTTGTCCTGTGCAGAGTAAGGGTTTTGATGGCTTTATGCTTGTAACCAATTGACTAAAGATAATAAAGAAGAATATTTGGTAGACGTAGCCCCAGGGTGGGGGTGAACCACGTAAACGTTGTGTTGTCTTGCTTTGTGCTTGTCTTAATGTGTTTATGTCTTCTTTTGCTAAGTGATTTAAGATGATTAGATAGATCTTCCTATGCTTAGTGCTAATGATATGTGAGAATATTATATCTGATCCATATGAATGTGCTTAGTGCTTGATCTGCTAGATCTCACCTATCTATTGATGCTAAGTGCTTAAGTATGTTATAACAATGTGAATGATGTGAAGCCCTATTTTATCAGTGAAGTGATTAATGATTATATATTGAGGAACTGATGTTGCTAAGTTCTTTAATAAGTAGTACAATCAAAGATCTGTGTCCCAGCTAAGGTTTCAGACACCCGAGTCTTGCAACCACCCCTGCCTCTACCTCGGGTGAGACTTCATCTACTTCACAGGTGTTGCCGAAAGGGGCGATAGTTAGGGCTTTGTTGGTGCATTGTTGTAGCGTTGAACCCTGGGTATGCCCCTGTGCCAACACATCACATGTTTTAAAATCTCATGGTTAACATTGTTTAGATACTATATATATGATTGAAATCAACCTAATTTTGAATTTTTGCCCATGGGTTTTAGATAGAGCTTCATGCTATTTAACACTAATTCTCATGAGAACATTTGAGTTGAACAACATTTTTCCTTACTATTTTCATTGATATATATGAAAAGCATACTCAAGCAATAAACCTACAAAGTGATCAAAACTGGTACAATATAACATGGTGAACTTGTGCTATCTATGTTATAGGTTTCTTCTTAAAACTATAGAATGGATTTTGTATATTTATTTGTAATGAATGGTTCACAACAATTATGTTGTCATTTGATATTGTCTAATATGTTCATTGACTATGACCTTGGAATTTTAACTATATAGTTTGAATCAATGCTCCAACACTTGGTATACACAGTTTCCATTTCTACTTCACTTCATGATGTGAAGGTCATAAATACCTTTAAATTTCTTTAGATTAACACATATGATCAATCACTTTAAATGAGAAAATTTGGTTTAATGTGACATTCTCGGATGAGTTTGATGGTTAAATTTCATGCTTTCATCACATAACTTAGACTTCGGAGAATCAAGCTAAACTTTGTGGCAAAAACTTTGAGTACTTGCTTTGGTCAATTCATCATTTATTTGTCATGGTTGTTGGTGATCACACATTTGGTGGTACTTTTACGCATTGATCAAGTAAACTATCTTTCACTCCACTTTATTACCACATTTTTTACATACAACAGTATTTGTTGGGTTATCTTTAATAATCAATTCAATTTAAGCGATTCTCCCATCTATAAGGATTTAGCTTGGATTGACTTGTAGGGTTTCCCTCTAGGATATGGTAGTTTCTTTCCTTAGTCTGAAGTGTGGGGCAAGGCCACTGCGGTGACATTAGGTGGCTTGCATGATAGTGCCTTTAGTCTCTTGCAATTTGTGGTTAGCACATTCTTCATCTAGTCAGAGTTTGAGTGGTAACATTTTGGCGTCATTGTTGGGGATAAAGTCCTTTCCTTGGGTATTCAAAGTTTTTCTTAAAAAAATGATGAGCAGGATTTGAAGGTTTTATTAGTTTTACTCATTTGGGTACTTCATTGATGGGGGGAATCCCATTTCCCTAAGATATTTTAGAGGATTCGAAGGTTTTATTAGTTTTACTTATCTGGCGAGTCCATTGAGGAGAGGAATCCCATTTCCCTAGAAGAGATTTTAGAGGCTTGTTTCTTGTATGGTGAAGAAAGAAACATTGTTTAGGCATTTGGGCATTCACCTTGGCGACTCCACTCTTGCCACATTTTATTTTCAAATTTAAGTTATTAGAAAAATGGCACCTTGGGATTTTTGTGAGTTTCATCCTTTTTTGATCTAGAAGGAATTAGTCGATATCCTAATCATTTTACTCAAGAATGGGTAGAAAATATTCCTAATTTTGATGGTATTGAATCTTATTCCACTGAACACATTGTTTTATTTTTGGAGTATGTTCTAAATCTTGATGTATCTCATGAGGATGTCCTTATTAAGTTGTTTGTATTCTCTTTGGAGATGAAGGAAAAATATATCCTAAGTCATATTAGTAATCCTAAGACAATATATTCTTGTTCTCAGTTGTTTAGAATCCTATTGAAGTGTTGGGCTCCTAATCATCAAGATTTTGGGGATGTTTTTAAAGACTGTGTGGTGACTGCGCAAGAAGATAAAAGGTATAAAGTTATTAATACCTTTGAGAATCATGATATTTGAGAGAAAACTTATAATTCCATGGATGGAGATTCTTGTTATGATTCCCTTGAAGAAAAGTCACCTGAGAAAAACAATGAAGGTCTAACCTCTAAAGAATATATTAAAGAAGAAAGGATGATATTCTTAGAAGATTGGTGATCCAGATTATTTTTGAGAACAAAATGAAAGCGGAGATATAAGACATAAATATATAGAGATATTGAAAGAGAAACAATAATATAAAAAAGATATGTCGAAAATATAACCAAAGGAAAATATATACAGTAATACACAAATTGTATTAATGTGCGAAATGTACAAAACTATAAAAATATAGAGTGAAAGACTCGCTAGAATGGTGGCATCTTATCTCTAAGAAGAGATGTGACGGCTACTCTCATTCACAAGAAGATGATCATTACAATGAGGCTCCAAAGGCCTTTTTAACATAAGTAAAATCCAAAACCCTAACCCTGGAAGATGAAAAGCCAAAAGGTTTGCGGGCCCCGATGGGGGTAATTAATACGTCAACTTCCCAGGGGTGTAACTTTTGCATATGCTATTTGTTTGGGGTGCTTGATACATTGTTGGAAAGGTCTAACCAAGAAGAATGATTTTAGACTGACCCAGGTTAGTTCATTATTCATTCACTTGGGCCCCAAATCCCCCAAAAAATGTCATTTAGGGCCTCAAAACAACCTCAAAAGTTGGGAACCTGAAAAACTGTCGAAAAACTGCCAAGATGGAAAACTGTTTTTCGAACCTGTGGAATAGGTGGGTGGCCACTGATATCCACCTGAACCAATCCTCCCTCCTTAGGAAGAAATGGTTTCCATTGCGTTGAGATCCCAGGGGAGAGGGGGAAGCATTTGCTGAATTTGAATCTTGTTGAGCTACTTGCCTTGCTGGAGATGTCGCGTTGCTCGGTTTGTGGAAGGATGTCACAAACCTATTGTTGGTGGGACTGAATCTGTTCAACCGGTTGGGATACATGAGATGTTTGTGCACAAAAGAAATATTTTCACTCTGTTGGATAGAAGGTACTTGGGTCGAGGCTGTAGTGGTTGTAGTACCCTTCTGTTCACCTTTTGAATAGATTGTAAAGAAGCTGAATTTTGTAGTATGACATACTACCTTGCTACACTGTTTAGGTGGAATGGTAGTCAGAACTACCTATGGTATTCTGTAGAGATGACCCCCCAAAGTAAAAATGACACTAGGCAGTCGAGACTAATAAATAACATGGGGCTTTCACATATATGGTTGGCCCAAGAGAACATCACAGACATCCAGTGGGGAAACATCACATAATACCTCATCCTTGAAGGGTTGGATGTCATATGACAATTGACACTACTCATTGACACAAATATATCGTTCCTGGTGAATCCACCCGATGTTGTATGGTTGTGGGTGTGGTTTTGTTGACAATCCCAACTATTTGATGACCTCTGCTCAGATGAGATTCTTCTGGCTTATGCTATCAACAATAAAATGTAGCGGGGTCCCTTTCACCCACATCTGTGAATGAAAAAGGTTCTCCCCCTCTTCAGGATTTGTTGGTTCTTCTGGTTGAACTGATGTGGTCACAACAATAGCAGTGGGGTCTACGTCGATGATCTATCTTTTACCATTATTTTCATAATCAGATTATGAATCAGGGTTTGGCTCCTTGTATTTGATCTTGGCCACCAATGACTATTTTGAGCCACATTAATCGGTGTTGTGCCAATGGATTTTGTGGAAATCGCACCATTTTCCAGTTTCCTTCTTCATCTTTCAGTTACCCTGCTTTTCCTGTCGCTTGGACGGGTTTTCTGAAGGCTAGTTGTTAGGGCCATCTTTACCATACTTTGGTTGTTGTGGATTTGCAGACCCAAACTCCCGCTTGTTCTGGTGCTTAAATTTCTACTTGATTTTAACTGCATATCGATAAGCAGCACCTGGTGATGAGATGTCCATAAAATCCATTTCAGTTTGGATGTATTTGTGTAGAGCCCCATGGTATTTCAGAACCAAATGTCACTGAGAGTCTTTGATACCGAGCTTGGTGCACAAGGTATGGAAGGTATTGGTGAACTCCGAAACTACTTGGTCCCTCTCTTGTCATAGCATGGTCCATCTCATGTATTGGTCCTCATAGTTTCCAACAGGTTAATATTGTTCCTTTACTGCATCCACAAAAAAATCCCAAGTGGGCTCAACCCCATNGAGCCTTAAGGAGCGTGAAGATGATATTTTGTCTGTTGGAAAAATTGTGAACAGAGAAATAACCTTCAAACAGATTTAATCATTTTTCTAGGGCATCCGCATCTATCTTACCTTCAAATATAGGAATATCAAAATTGACCTGTACCTTGAAAGGCGAGGTTCCTCCAAAGTGGTCGCTTGATGAAGACGTTTTTGATGCTATCGATAGACGTTGAAGGATGTGGGAAAAATTCTCCATCATTTCGTCCCTTTGTCGCGTGAGAGCTTGCTCAAGCAACAAATTGATATAATCGTCTTCTCTGTCATCTTTCTTTTCTTCTGCCATTGAGGGTTTCCTAGGTGTGCGAGAGAGATTGTCCTTAAGAGAGACAAGATCGAGACCCACCTTTCTATACTTAGACCTTATCGGGGACGTGCACTGAAAAACGATCAAGAGTAGCTTGCTTTGATACCACTGATGCAGATTATTTTCAGCACAAAATGAGAGTGGAGATATAATAAATAAATGTACAGAGATATTGTGGATATCTAATAATATAACAGAAATGTATTAGAGATGCAACCATAAACATAGAGATACAATAATACAAAATTTCTATTAATGTGCGAAATGTACCGAACTGTAAAAATATAGAGTGAAAGACTCACTAGAATGGTGACAGCTTATCTCTGAGAATATATGTGATAGCTATGCTCATTCACAAGAAGATGATCATTACAATAAGGCTCCAAAGGCCTTTTTAACATAAGTAAAATCCAAAACCCTAACCCTGGAAGATGAAAATCCAAAAGGTTTGCGGGCCCTGATGAGGGTAGTTGATACGTCAACTTCCTAGGGGCATAACTTTTGCATACGATCTCTATTTGGGGAGCTTGATACACTGTTGGAAATGTCTGACCGAGAAGAATGATTTTCGACTAGCCCAGGTCAATGCCTTAAGCAGTCACCTGGACCCCAAATCCCCCAAAAACGTCGTTTATGGCCTCAAAACAACCTCAGAAGTTTGGAACCCGAAAAACTATCGAAAAATTGTCAAGATGGAAAACTATTTTTTGAGCCCGTGGAATAGGTGGGTGGCCACTGATATCCACCTGGATCAATTGGATTGAGGTTTTCCATGAAAGAAAAAGAGAATGGAGTATTTGTTCCATGTGCTTCAAATAAATCCTTCATTAGATTTGGGGCCTCAAAATAAGCAAGAAAATAAATCCCTTACTTTCATGGGGAAGATGTTTCCACCCATAAGGTGTTTCCAAGAAAATAAGGTGAAAATAAACAAGAATATGTATATAAGAAAGAAAATAATCTATAGGTACAACTCATGGGGAATATGTTTCCACCTTAACAGTGGATGAACATTAAGAACATAAAGAGAAAATGGAACATTTCATTGAAAATTAAGAATATAAAGAAGAAAACCAACCATATAAGGAAGACATTAAGAAAGAATCACTCCATACAAAACACAATCTTAGTGGTGACCAAGTATATGAGGGATACATGAATGAATGAGAACAACAACTAGTTCATGAATCCATTGATGATGTCAAGAAACAACATCTTTTTTCCACTCTTTTGACCTAGAACTAAACCCTAAAGTCTACCAATATAATTCTAAAGGTTATCTTCCATGTATTCCCATTACCATATCTATGCTTTGCATGTACTCAAAGGTAAATGTATTGCGATTTAGATTTCTTTTTGTTTGCATGATAAATTAAAGAAGGTTATGAAATGACTTGTGTTTTTAGTGAATGATAAATGATGTGCTAGAATATGTATATATATCCGTGCTCTAATAAAATTGTTAACACAACATGTAGCATATACTTTGCAAAATATTTTATAGGGTATCAAAAAGGGCCTCTTTGGATCGATCACTGGTTTCAGTTTCTCACTTTCTATGTACGGCTGCAGCTTTTCCAGGTTATGAGCGCTGGTTGTAAGCATGAAAAATTCAGCCCTGGGATGAGGCTGAAACGAACCTATGTCCAGAACTTTCGCTTCCTCTTTGGCCACCACATGAAACTTGGTCGAGTCCCCTACAAATTGAATAAAACATTTTCATTAGATTACATCATATTTTCATTAGAAGCCAAGCGAAGCAAAATAAGCGAGTCAGTGACTGTTACCTATGATGTCAAATACGAAATCGAATTTCTCCGAGACCTGATCGTAGCTATGCTTGGTAGCTATGATAAGAAGTTTAGTTTCCCAGTGTTAGTTGTGGAAATAATTTGATGAGAAATTGTTGGATTCGTATATTTAAGTGATTATTTTTATAAAATTTGAGTGTCCTAAAAGTATTTCAACATACTGAATTTATTTTTACATTTAGAAATAAATTTTAAACAACAAAAAATAAAGAAATTCTGACTAAAAACATCATTTCATAAAACAACTACCCATCACTATCTTGTAATATTTAAAGTCATTATCTTCAAATCTTTCTAATCAAGTTGTATTTATTTATGCATAGGTTCATAATCTTTATTAAAAGTGTGTTTCGGCATTTACAGAATAATACATGTTCAAAAAGTGTTTTTTAATATTAATGGGAAGATCCTCCATCTCCACTTTTGATATTTTATTTGAGAGACTTTTAAGTGTGTTTTGGCATTTACAGAATAATACATGTTCAAAAAGTGGTTTTTAATATTAATGGGAAGATCCTCCATCTCCACTTTTGATATTTTATTTGAGAGACTTTTAAAATTGATTGTATTGATTTTATTACTATTCAAATTTATTTAATTCAATACTCAATATAAATTTATTTCAATTTGAATGATTAAATTAAGGTGTTCAAAATAGTGTTTATATTCAATGTATTTGTTTAAATTTTATGTAAATTAATATATGATATGTTAAGTAGTCTATATTATATTAATTAAAATCATATACAATTAAAATCATTTAAATTCAATGAATATTTATATGATTACGATCTATCAATTCTTAGCTGATGTTATATTCAATGAAATTAATTTAGATTTTAAATTTAATGAATATTTATATGATTATGGATCCATGAATTTTTTCTTAACGTTATATTTGATTTATTCGATATTAGTTTAGATTGATTTGAATATAGTCTATAAGTGTGAAAGGTTTTAAATTTTTGAGTTGTAATTTTTTTTTAGAATTTATATTTTTTCGAAAATTCGATTTTGAGTTGTAATTTTTTTTTAGGATTTTTATTTTT
>SNQJ01S0129031.1:0-26166 GCA_010110895.2 Picea sitchensis | reverse complement strand
TGCATTAGAGTGATTTGTGAGGAGGTTAGTGCTTATGTTATAAGTAATTATTAGTGGTTGTTGAGAGTAAATATCATTAAGTGTCATTACTACATTAGAGTGACTTGTGAGAAGGTTAATGTTTATGTGTATTATAGGTAATTATTAGTGGTTGTTGTATGACCTTTACCATGTATTATAATGCCAATATTCCATGAGGATTATGATCACATTGTTCACCCAACATTAATACACATGGTAGTGATTGATGTACAATACCTACCATCAACATTGATATGCATGAAATTAACCTTTTTAGGATTGAAAGGTATGTTAAATGATGTTTATCTTCTACCAATATACCTTTGATATGAACTGTATAGAAAATCACTTTCTTGTATATTTCAATATTACTTAGACTTATATCTCTATAGTAATGGGTTTTTCCTTCTTTAGTGAGTGGTTTTCCATAGTAATAGGTCTTGGTTAAAAAGCCTCATTCTTTGTGAGCTGTTTTATTATTCCACATCTTATTGAGCTAGGACTTTCTAATAATTTTTACTTTTTCTTTTTTTTCTAAGTTTTTTTCCTCTAATATGTAATCCTTGAATGTACTTTTGCTTTCCCTTTATCATCTTTACATATTATATTATTAACAATCTTATGAATCAAATTTAATTTTAATAGACATTAATATCTAAATTAATTAAAATATAACTGAATACAATATGCCTTATAACTTTTCTCCGGATGGGGTGTCATCCATTGCAAATGGATAGTGCATCGGATTTGGGTGGCCGAGACACCTGGAATTACGAGCCTCGAGCCAGGTGTGAAAGCATGGGAAGTAAAACGTCGTCGGTTGGGGATATTAATAAAACACGGTACCTGGGGAGCTCAAACCTTCGTTGGGAGTTGCAGGACATCACCACTGAGGCTCTAGTTATTAACTCCTAGGACCCAACCCTTAAGACGACATTAAGGACCTTGGTTATGCCGTGCACAAATGATATAATTGTGCATTGGGACTTGGGGGTTCTCAATTATGTGACCTTCATTCGAGTTTGACATCTTCTCTCTAGTTGCAGGTGTTGGAACAAGCACAAGGTTGTTTTTGTCTAGGTGGAAAAGGTTATAGGGGTCACTATGACGCACCAGAGAGGACGCTCGAAACACTGTAGGGGTGACCACATTATTGGGTGCATTTCTTCTAGTGTGGGAAGTGGTAGATCTGGAAGCAAGAAGCAATGGTCTGATAATTCTCCATAGATCTTGGCCTCTGCTCATCAACAAGATAGTGGACATACTTCCACTGGATGGGGGTGCAAAATCGAATGGTTTGATCATCATGGAAATTTGTTAGGGTTCACTCCAAGCTCTTTCTCGGGTCCGTCGTCTCCCGCCAGTCCTCCATAGGTCTCTCCTCCTGGGAACTCCAACCATGATTATGGGGCATTCTCCTCCGACCATCCAATATTTTTAGTCGATGGGAACACTCAGCGCATTCACGAAGCCTTGAGCATACTCCAACAAATGATCTTTGAGCTACGCAGTGAGGCAATCGACCTTAAATTTTGGCTAGAGCTCATGGACCAACGTATCTCCATGTTAGTGGCCATGCGAGACAATCTTGATGATTTGACGCCTCTGGATGCAACAAGCACACAAAGGCCCATTCTCCTTCCCCCGAGACGACTTGATGACATTTCCAATGAAGGCCAGGTTTAGAATTTTGATTACTAGTCTATGTTTTAGCAGTAGGCTTGTCCTTTTAGTTTTGTTATATGGGACAGTTCTCTAGTCTAGATGTTGCTATATATTTCAGGCTTTAGCTCTATTTTTTAGCCCTGTGAGACACATTGTACTAGACATTAAGCTGGAGCCAAGTTGGTTCCACTTATGACAACTCTGGCTCCAACATACACATGGACGTCAGTAATGGTTTTTTATGACATGTAATATATATATATATATATATATATATAACTTTTTACTTATACGTTGTGTTCATTTTCCTAACAATAGTGTGCATTTATAAATCTTTTTTCCTATAATGTCCAACCCCTCTAGACAATGCAAACCTTTAATTCTATTGGACTAATTCATAGTTAATTATCAAGAGTTCAACTAATTAATTTATAATGATGTAATAGATAGCTCGTCTATGAAATGAGGGGAAGAGCCCAATAATAAATAATATTGATAAATGGTAATTCCTTTTTCAAGGAATTGAGCATTGTGAGATCATTCATGAACAAACAAATAAACAAATGTAGAATCTCTAGTGACTAGATTAGAACATCTTCATCATTGTCCCATATAGCCCAACTGTGATAAGGTTTAAAGCTCATTTGTTGCACTCATACTCAAGTTTGAGAAGCTTATTCATTTCCTCTATGATTTGTTGGATGCCAATGTTTATGTTCTAAATTGGTGAAGAACTATTAATCTTCTTGAATTACTTAATTTGAAGGTATCCTCAAGCTCCTTAATTTTGAGGTCAACCTTTTTTTTATTTTTTCTTGCTTCTCCATTTGTTGGTTTAGTTTTATTTTTACTTATATAGTTTTAATTGAAGTTTTTCTTCTATAATGTCATGCAAGTTTGAATATTAGATAGTATGTTCATCACATCCTTTTGAAATTTATTATTCTTTTGTGTTGTCATTTTCTGTAGTTTTTATGATTATGTTAATGTTAACCACGTAGACATTCTAGGGTTAGTTTTGATGGTCTCCCCTTAAGTCAAGCCCTACCTTGTTGTAAGTGGTATCCATATCGATACCACTCAATACAGTTCCACTCACTTTGCCTAGTAAATCACATCAATGGATAAGGCATCCAACTAAAACAACTATTGTGTGGTGGAAAGGCCTCTGGCCTTTAGTGCTGAAAAAGATAGATATGAAAAAGTTTGTTAAAGAAAAGGAGATAAAAAGAAACTCCACACATCAATGATGGAATTAACGAAAAAGGTGAGAAACTTAGACTCCTACTGAGCTAATGATAAATCTAGTTAATATCCCACTTCAAATATATATGCTTACATTTTGAACATATTTTTGATTAATCCAATAAGCATATGATACACAACTCTATTTTGATATAGTTTGAGGCTTTAATGATCCTACCTTCAAAGCCAACTTAAAATATAAAAGGATATTTTTAGTGTAAATATTTCATGTAGAGTCCACATGCCCACATATTATATTTATTTGAAATGGTCAATGACTAGAAAAGGAATTTAGGGATTCGCTGCTAAAAGAAAGAGAAAATTAAAGACACCTTCCCAAAAAAATGGTCAAATAATGATCGGTATTTCAATCTTTTCAATTTTCATTGAATAAAATGCAATTAGTTTAAGTCATCAATCGAGTTGCTAAACAAATGCATACAAGTGAAATAGAGCCACACTGTCATTGATGTTTCTTTCATTTATTCCAAAAAAACTCCATCAATGTTACTATGGATTTTATCATGTAGTTAGAAGTTCATAACTTCGCGTAACTGAAAAATTGAAACCTCAGTCTCTCGCTCACAATATTGTTACACTCCACTTGTGAGAGAATGTTTTTGGTTGAGTGTTCTATGTATGGGCAATTGAGGGGGAAATCAATAAGCACCCAACAAGAGTAATAAATATCATAATTGTTGGGGTATACACCCTTGGATCTGGAATGCTTTAGATCCAAGGGTGTATATCCCAACATATACAATATTTATTACTTTGTCATTGTGTGCATAATATTTGTCGATTGAGAGATCTCATTCACAAAGTCATATGACACTACAATGTTGTTGAACAATATTTGCCATGCATTTTTTTTAAGTTCTAGATAAAATATTTGTCACCTTAAGACTACCAAATTTAGTATCATACTTTTTTCATTAGAAAATACTTCTCTAAGACATATTCGAGCACTTCCCCTCATTTTAAAAATGATACTCGGTGTAAAATGATCCAAATAAACTATTGTATGCTAACCCAATAAAAACATTAAATAAACATACATAAAGGTAACCAACCCAGAAACTTGACCTGAAAACCTTTTACTTACTATTCAAACCTAGTCACTTCAACTAATCCATTAAACTAAAAGGTGATATAATAATTATAAATATAATAATTTAATATACCATAACCAAATTAATATATAAATAATTTGGCATCCAACATCTCAACAATGTTACTCAAATGGATCACAAATATAATGATGAAACCTTTTTAACTTAAGATGTTATCTATATGACATTACGACTATTATAGGGAAAGCTTGCATTACTATTTTTCATACAAGGATTTACAAATGGAGCAATCAAATATAATGATGAAACCTTTTAAACTCAAACACATAATGATGAAACCTTTTAAACTCAAGATGCCATCTATGTGGCATTACAACTATGGTAGAGGAAGCTTGTTCATATAAGAATTTTTTAAAGAATTCTTCGTTTAAATTTATTAAATTGATTTTGTTTTTTTATTATTATTTTATTATATTATTTTTAATAAATAAATAAATAAATAATAAAACCATTATAAATATTTTAAACTTCTCACTTTTATATTATAAATTAAAATCTTAAAACATAATAAATTTTATATCATAAATTAAAATCTTAAAACATAAACACATTGGCTTAGCTCGTAGCGCTATGACGAGAGCATAATGATTTGTGAATTTTAATTAAATTTATAAAAAAAAATACAAACTCAAACCCATGTATTTGTGCATAATAAACTAAACTTTGTTTTTTTATTAATAATGAAAATTTAAAAACAATATTCAACCAATAAATAAAATATGGAAAAAAATTTATTTATTTAATTTTATTATATTTATTTTCACTTAAAAATTAATAGACCTATTATAAGTAGCTTGGATCCATTTTAATCTCCAATTTATCAAGTATCAAGATTGATCAAATTTTTATTTTAGAGGTGCAAACATTTCCTTTGCACTCTAAAAAAAGTTTGTATTTAAAGAGATTTGATCCCTTTTTGTGCTTAATAAATCTCGGGGTAGCATGTTTCTTATCCTCTTCATCCAATTTCAATTTCCTCAAAGTGAACATGTTAACCCATTGTAATAAGATTAGAAGGATAGACCACTCTTGGGATAGAGACCCACTCATTAAACCTTAAAAATTCCTATAGTTTAAAATATTTAAATGCATTGAAATTTCTTTAAAATAGTTTTATAATAATTATATGTGAATCATGTAAAATCTTAATTTTATAAAAAAACAAAAACTTATAATTATGTAAAAACCCAATTTTATAAATATGTGTTTAACTTGCGTGTCTATTTTTATAAATATAATATAGTGATCTAAATATTAAAAATAATTTTATAATAATTAGTTTTAAAACCTAATTTTAAAAAGAGTTTAAGATTATTTTTATTATTTTATTATTAGTTTTAGTATATTTTAATATTTATTATTGTTTAATATAATGTTATGTATGTGACAACATTCCGAGATTTTTAAAGAGCAACTAAAAATAACAAATTCCATATTTTTTTAAGAATATTTTTCCACACTTAATAAAAAATTTGTTAAAAAATATAATTTTATTTAATTAATAACACTTTGATAATAAAAATTTTCCTCCAAAAAATTTAAATCATCTAAATTTTAAAAAATATATTAAAATTTAAATCCATTAAAATAAATTTAAAAATTTAAATCATCCTAATTTTAAAAAATATATTATAACATAAATTTACCTCTCACTAGGAAAAAAAAAATACTCACCAATCAAATTAAGTTTATTTACTTTATAACTCATTCTAATAAATAAACCCCATATTATCAAATCTCATGACCTGAAGCCATAGTCAAAGCCATGTTATTGACTTTTAAGTTCAACTTTCGAATGTCAACAAGTCTCCATCAACAAGCCACTTCAAGAATACATTTGTGACTCGAAACCATATGTAAATCTTCCATGGGCCACCTAATGGAGACCGAGAAATGGACTTCAACTTTGTAAACTTTTAATTTTATAATGTTATTTTATTTTTTAATATAAATTTTAAAATTTAAAATTTAAACTTTTACTCAAAGCATCACTCATCAAATACTTAAAAGTGAAAAGTAAGATGATAAAGAGTAAAAAGGAAAGATGTAAGATGAATTTAATTTCAATATTATCATTATCTATTTGACATTTTTTTAAGGAACTTTGTGATGGGTATGTTGTTTTTAAGGTATTTTATAAGAATTATTTTTCCTAAAACAGAATGTAATTTGATTTTAGTGAAAAAGAAGCTATAATCTTTAGGTGTTGAAGTGCTTACAAGATAAAGTAGTTTTTATGCATGTTTATAATAGTTTTTATGCATGTTTATAATGATCTCAAAAACTAATCATAAAAGTTTACCAAAAAACAAACAAAACATAAACTTTTATGGTCAAACTACATGCTAGAGATTTGAGACTATGTTTCAAGCTATAAAATGAAAAACATGTATATAAGATATAAAAGAGTTACATTTTAGTAAAAACAAAATCTATTTTAGAGATGATTATCTTTTCATTAGAGAACTCTTTCAAAACTAATTGATTATCAGTTAGAAGTAAATCATATTTTAATAGTGAATCAACAAAAGTACTAAGTTCCTTAAGAACATGCATGAAACTGAGTTAACAAAAGATAGCAAAGATACATTTCAAACATTGACCAACTTAGAGTGTATTCCCACCAATTAGCTTAGAGTGTATTCCCGCCAACTAAGCATTGAGACATATCACCATATTCCTCTTGAGCATCATATTTTCCAAATCTGCCCCTTAGACTGAGGATCATTTTGTATTCATATGCTTTCCTTTCAAAGAGATCATAATACAATTCTTTTGTCTCTTCAGAGATTCACTTGGTTCTCTATAGACAATCATGGCTTATGAGGTCCAGAAATGTTTAGCCATCTTTCTCTAGGAGATTTCAACCTTTGTTGACAACTTACTAGAGGCTAGTTCCTTAAACCAACATGCACCAAGTTGATTAATTCTTACTTCCAGCCCTTTGGTACTACTAGGAAGATGCCTCAAGACCAACTTTCATGCTCACAATCTTATGAATCAACTTTTTTTTTTTTTGTCACTTAGAAGAGATTGTATTACCTATTATGGAAATTGACATACAAGCTTAAGTCATGCCAACGATGGAGTTACCATGAAAGGAAACCAACATGTCATGGAATATGTTAATTGTCCCTGAGGGGTCAAAAAATAAGATATCCATAGATGTTTCTGTATGAGCTACAAAATTAATATTGTTCACCATATAAACTAATCTACTAAGGACTAAAGCAATCGTAAAAAAAACTAAGAAGTACCCAAAAAATAAAACTGCTATGTCAAGCTTGCGGCGGAGTTGGATCATGTTGAGGTGGTGGTCGACAACCCATTGGCAACAGAATGGAAATGTGAAGCAAGACGATATCTTGTGCAATCATCTCAAGAACAGGTGGTGATCCGAACTTGCATGCAAAGCTATGAGCCACAAAATTCTTATGTTCATTTGCTCCATGCTATGTCGTAAGTCTGTTATCTTACTGCATGTATCGAAGATCATTTGTAAAATCCCTTTGATTGATCTTGGAACCGAAGGTGCTTTGGAATCGGCATGCTTGGAGTCATTGTGAGAGAAGTCTCCTCAAGGGAATGCAGAGTCGACTAAAGGAGAGGGGTGTGATTGACCTCCAACATTCATATTCCCAGTATGCTCATCAACCTAACCAATTTGACAGCTCCAACTCTCCTATGCCTCCCTCATGGGCAGGTTACCCTATGCAATGGAAGAGATCTCGCGGTCTGGACTATCCATACACCTTCTAAAATTGTTGCTTCGACTCGGCCGACCTCTTGGAAGAACTCGCGACATGAAGCTCAGAGTAATTCCCTCCACACCTCTGTAATCATGGGATGGATGCCTAAAGACGTGTCAAGGAGAATTACCAGAGGGCGTCGACGAGAAGAGTCAAACACAAGAGAAACCATTGCCCATCATTTGTAGTTCATTTCCCATTATACTCAACAAGTCATGTAGAGTTAATGCCCCTACAAGTGGAGCCCTAATATACTTGGAGTACCTTCACCTGGAAATCAAAAAATTCGCCCACAGTCTAGTTGATCAGGGTGGTTAATATGCCAAATCTTAACAAGATAGGGAGGCTCATCCTTGAGCTTTGGTGGATTTTCCCCAGGTGGCAATACGACAGTCCTTGGTTTGCATGAGTGATTTACATTGCTGACACCCTATCTGAGGGAATCAAATTTAGTTTTAATAAATATTAATATCTAAATTAAATTAAAATATAAACTAAATGCAATATGTCTTACAACTTTTACTTACACGTCACATTCATTTTCATAGCATGTAAAATAAGTTATCAAATTTCAATACATGTTATGTGCATCCTTGTTTCTCTTAAACATATCAAGAAATTAAACAATAACATGCATTTAGAAATCTTTTTTTTCTATAATCCTCAACTCAGTGCAAACCTCTATTTAAACAATGCAAACTTCTATTACTATTGGATTAATTCATAATTAATTATCAAAAAATTAAATACTTAATTTACAATGATATGATATTGGATTAATTCATAGTTAATTATCAAGAATTTAAATACTTAGTTTACAATGATGTAACAGATAGCTCATATATCAAATGAGGGGAAAATTTCAAGAACAAATAATATTAATAAATGGTAATTCATTTTTTCAATGAATTGAGCACTATGACATAATTCATGAACAAACAAATGTAGAGATGTGCATTGAAGGTGAAAGGACTGAATACAGTCACATGGAATGAGCCCAAACACTAACGAAGTGGAGCTATAATAATCTAGTGTCTTTCAATGTTTGTTTGAGCAGCTGGGAAAAATGCTAATGATAAATGATCATTGAGGTGGTTGTAGTTACAATAGTTTTTTAGTTATTTGTAATCTTTTTTAAATAGTATATTTAGTGGCAAATAGTATATCTAGTGGCAACAACAATGACTAAAATCTGAACACAAACAAGTGCAATAGATGTAGCAATTAAGGGTTTCTTTGCAAGAATGATGCCCATTGAATTAGTATGATCATTCAATGCCATAATTTAGAAAATGTCAAAGTAGTTGATAGGTGGAATCAAAGTGTGCAATTAAAAGTTTCCTTGAAAGAATGATGCCCATTGAATTAATATCATCATTCCATGCCATAATTTAGAAAATGTCAAAGTAATTGGTAGATGGAATCCTTTGATTGTAAATTGTTAAAGTTAGATATATGATTATCGAAATATATTGTTATTTTTTTTATAATATATGATGGCAAATCATGTTGTACATATTAATGTTTCAACTTTTTGAGTAATTTTTTTTCTTGACATAATGGAATCACTATACATATTAATGTTTTAACTTTTTTTTACATAATGGAATCATCACTTTGTTGAGGATTTCATATTTTTACTCTTTTCTAATAAGACAAAAAAAGAATAAGTTAAGTGGACAAACTCAACATCTTTTTTTTATTGGAAATTCTTATTTGAATTTGGTAAGAATTTCTTTAGGGTTTTTGGCCCATTTTAAGATGAACTAGATGGTTGACATTTCAAAAAAATGAATGGATCATGATAGAACTTTATCTCTCTGAAATAAATAAATAAAATAAAAAACAAACCCACCGAAAATGTTGAGTTTGTCCCGTTATTAACTCACTCCAATAAAAAAAATCCCCCCCCAAAAAAGAATTGTGATATATATCTATATGGACAACATTTTTTTTTTCATTTTTGTTAATATACAAATTTAAAGAGTAATTTATACTTAATGGGATTCTAAGAAAAAGAATAATTTGTAGCATTATTCAATATTTATTGTGCAATTGTGGAGAACTAAATGGACTTTAAAGAGATAACACCGACATACCCACAAATCCATAGAGACGACTATTATAAAACAACACCACTAAAAAATATCACTCTACCTTGACATATTGGCACATCTTAATCTAGTTAATGAAAAGAGTGTCAAAGTTATCCAAAAAAGAATGGTTCTTTAATTTTGTAATTTTCATAAACTTTTATTTCTTTTATAACCAGAATAATTATATAATTATCAATATGAAAATTTAGACTTTAACTCACCATTCTTAAGTTTCAATTTTCAATCACTAAATTCCTATAAAACTTAGATCCAAGGTTTGATGTTCAACTTTTAATTATTTCTCTAATTATAAATAGCTAATAATAAATTTTACACATTAGAGGCCCAATGATAACTTCACTACTTTACAATATTTAAAAGGCAATATCATTATTTTGAATCTCCTAACCGAGCACTTTGTAAATGAATAGGTGGCACCTTTCTCTCTTCTTCCTTATTTCTATCCATTTGGGTGATTGATTTTATGTTGTAAGTCTCAAGGAGCACTAGCTGCATTGCATCATGCTCAGTCAAAGGCATTGGTTCCCTTTTTTTTGTTCTGAATTATCTAAATCATGTGTCCTCTTCACTCCCCATAAAGTAAAATTAGGAATGGAAACTTGCATTTGAGGGGTTGACTCCTTAGCCATTATTTTATATGTATCAACACCATTCCCCTTGAAGGGTGTAATAGGGATATTTATCAAAGCTACAAGGTTAGATGCATTTGTATCCTTCTTTGGTGCCACCCACTAGGATTGATCATCTTCTGCTAGTGAGCTAACTATTCTTCCACTTTTTTACTTGAGAAACCTTTGGGAATTCAAATGGCATGTCTCTAAACAAAGTCTACCCTTGAAGGTAATATTCTCATAATCTAGTTGTTGGGTATATTTACAATCTTCACAATCTAAAATAATTTTGTTTATTAGAGTTTTACTAATGTCTAGTTCTACATATATTATATTGGGATTCAATTAAGTCCTTTTCTTTTGATATGTATTCAATGTGTTAGGACTTGGGGTGATGGCTTTGTAGTGACGGGGTTGATCTCAAACTATGTTGGATTTTGATCATCGTTCACATCCCTTTATTGCTCTTTTGCATTTTGAATTTATAACATGTTGTTTCCATTCTTTTTACCATATACACCAACCTTGGGCAGTCAAGCCCCTTCTTCTCATAGGAGAATGAAGTATAGACCTTTTTAAGATACATGTAACAACCATTACCAAAATATAGAACAATGGGAGAAATATAGATGGAAAGTGTTAAGTAGGGAAAGGTACGGGTATGTTACCCCTATCAAGGCCTCCTAGTAGTACCCCTTTTCCCTAATAGTGACAACACTTGACTAGAGCACATACGATGGCCACCAAGGTGAAACATGGAAAAACTCATAACATCCAAGCATCATGATTCACTATCTGACTTCAACCCATGATCATTACCTAAATGCCCAATGCATTAGATATAACACTTTTTATGAAACAATGGATAATGTACCTCATTGTGTTGAACCACCATCATTGGATGGGCATGTTGATCAAATGAATGAGTTGAGCAATGATGAGGAAGAGGCATTTGAGAGTATGTTGTATGTGGAAAATGTTGGTCATCATCTCTAGGATCACTATCTGTGTTGAAGTTTTGCAACTTCAGGAAATCATTCTCCACAAGGAAATACAGGAAGACCAATCTATACCATTAGATAAGTTGGCCCCACGAGTAAAAGATAGAAAAGAATAAAGTAAATTTGAAGACCCAGAATGAGAAGTCATCCCCACAGGAAAAGATGGACACCTAGATTAGTATAAATATAGGTTGGATCATTTCATTTGGATAGACACAGTTCTCATTCTACAGTGTGCACTAGCTAGTTTCTCCATGCCAATTGCAGCTTCCCAGTTGCATTTCTTGGTCTACTTACTCATGTGCTATCTTGGAGAGGCACTAGGCTTGAAATATCTTTCTCTTGGTTATTCTTGGTCATATTATTGAGGCACTAGCTCTTGGAGGTGGTAGACTTGGGGATGACTCTTCTCTGTATGGTATTCTGATCTAGTGATGGTGATGTACTAGTAATATCTTGGACTGAATTCTTCTATAAGAAAGGTTGTTTGGTTTTCTCCCAAGGTTGGGTTTCCCGGGATAAACTCTTGTGTTCTTGTGTCTATTGTGCATGGTTAATGTTTCTAGATCTTGTTATTTCCATTGTATTGTTATAGTTGAGATTTTCAGTGAATAGTTATTCTATGATAAACGCGGTATGAAAGTGAATCTTATTTTGAAATCATAAGGAAACAACTATCAAGATCTGAGAATCAGAAAAATAAACATGGTATCATAGCTTTGTTGAAATATTGCCACTGCACAGTTTATGTTCGTCATTGCACATGAAATTTTCCACTACAAAGATCTGAACTTGTCAATCTCGTTGAGCAATTTATTGGAGGATGTTGAGATTAATTTTTCCATTGGTCGGCTCGACCTAGCCTAGCATACCTCCTAGTGATCTCAAATTGCAACTTGGTGAAAGTTGAAATTTTAGGGTTTCATGCTTGTTGACATTTTCCTGGACATTGAACCTTCTTATTCAGACTTTTGAATTCTTCTTGTTGAGTTGATGTATTGTCTCAAATTAGAAGACAAGTTGGATGGTGCTACAAATTTCAGAGGCGTGCACTTGTAAATAAGGTATGTCATGAAGGTTTTTGCAAGAGATGTACACTTGGAAAAAGGACCTTTGTCCAAGCAATGACAGTATATCCAAAGGGATCTTAGATCTAGTGCACTTAGAGGAAGCCCAAAAGCTGGAAGCAGCCATGGTGATGTCTCCTACAGTATATGATAACTCGAAATCAAATGGAACAACAACAACAAGACTCCAAGTTTTCATATCAGGTTTGATATTTTTATATTGTTGCATCTTAAGTAAATGTTATAACTGGGACAATAGTCTTTAGAGTTCTATTACTGTTGAGTACTTTTGCTATCAATTTTTTAGTAACACTCGAGTATTGTTGGTACGATGATCATTATGTAAATGCTCATTGTTTAGTACTAATGATGCACTTATTAACAAGATGAAATTGATCTCTTCTAGGAGATGTTCTTGGTTGTTGTATTTGTCCCAGGTAGGTTACCTTGTAAATTCCATGGAAGTTACCATGGAGATGTTCTTGTTTTTTTTTGGTCAGGTTACCATGGAGGAATAGTCGGTCACAACACTAGAAAAGTGTTGTTCTTGTTTCTTATTCTTGTATTTTGTTTTGGCTCTTGTCCCGGGAAGGTCACAGGTGATAGCTCTAAGAGGGAGTTATAGTGATGGTTGTGAGGGAGTTATAGTGATGGTTGTAAGAGGCAACATATTAGATGGTCTCTAGTTTGAGACATGGAGTAGACTATCCATACAAGAAGTTGTATACATGACAGTATACATCCATGTACTGAAGGAGAAAAGGACGAAGTTAGAACCTTCTAGTTAGAAGGATAGTTTGTGGTATAATGAGTGTTCCACATGGAGATTGATTATGAGGAGCAGGAAGCTCTGAAGAATGACCGTATAGATCCCTCTAGTTCAATTGTGCATCCTTAAGATCATCAGGAAGAGTTAGTAGAGCCATCCGAGCCAGTGGATCTATCCAGAGACATGGCAGTGACCAGGTAAAGGCTAACATGGCTTCGTGATACTGTGCATGATGTAGTGAGACATGAAGTTCTTCATGATACTCAGAGTTTCTCAAGTTACATATAGTCATGGTTATGAGGAGGAGGAGTAGGTGTCTCCACTAGTGGTGAGGCAAATGGCCTCACCAAGTACCAAAGTTTAGAGGGAGTCATCCCTCAAGATCTAGTAAGGAGGAGCATCCTCCCAATATAGTTCATTGGATATCAGACTTCATAGGAAGTCAGCAGGTGCAGGAGAGAGCAGATGGATCCAGATATTGTATGGACTCAAAGAGATTCAAGTTCCAGAGGGAGTATGCAGACTCAAAGTGAGCCTAATCTCAGAGAGAGAAAGAGTTGGCTCAGTGGGAGAACCGGTCATTCAGAGGGATATCCCTCTCAGATTCATGGGGGAGAGAGACATCTTCTAGGACTAACAAATATGTGTCATGAGTTGAGGAGTCTTCTAGGATATGTGAGATCTCCTGGGAGGATATATTTGTTTCAATAGATATTGCTACATTGACATATGAGGCAGCCAATCACAAGGACCGAGATATGGATTTTGTCTTAGTCACAGAGGGAGCAACCAATGAGTTAAATTGGACATCAGAGCCTACTTCAGTGGCAGAGGGAGTTGGCCTCATAATTCGAGATGGAGGATATTGGTCGAATGTAATATTTCTTGGGATTAGAGGTGTGGCATAGATCAACTGAGATCTTCCTTAGTCATGGGATACTGATGAGGTTCAATATGATGGACTACAAGTCCATGGCTACACCTATGGAGAAAAATCTGAAGAAGCTGAGTGATTATACTTCAGATTCAGATTTGGTGGATCCCACGATGTACATGTAGTTGATTATATCCTTTTTGTACTTGGTTAGCACCATGTTGGATACTTGTTTTTCACCTTAAGACAGTTCATGGTAGAGCTAAGACACTACCATTGGGTTCTAGCAAAGCATTTGTTGAGGTACTTGCATGGTACAATCGGATATGGCCCTAGATATGTCTCAGGTGGTGAAGTAAGGTTTCAAGGGTATACAAATTTTGATTGGGTAGGGAGTGCAGTAGACATATTGAGCACCTTGGGGTGTTGTTTCAACTTGAGATTAACTACAATTTTAGGAAAGCAGGTTTCTATACCACTCAATACAGCAGAGACAAAGTATATCACATCCAGTATCACAAGAAGCAAAGCAGTGTGGCTTCAAAAGCTTCTTGCAGGACTTCATTTGAGACATGATATAGAAGGGAGTAATAAATCTCCAGTATCCAGAGACGAGCTTTGCGTGATGCAAAAGGAATTCCTCACTAAGAGGGAATGTTGATGTTTTGGGCAGCACAGGGCATACATTCTCCTCTGATGGCCATGTTGACTTGGCTAAGGAGAATGACCTAGGCATAGTATTTATCCTTGGTCACGTTGACTTGACAAGGACAGAAAAAACTTGAGGTGTCGATGCTTCTCCAGATGGCAGAATCGGGTTGAAATTTTCCTTCGATGGCCATGCTGACTTGGCTAAGGAAAATGACATACATTCTCCTTCGATGGCCATGCTGACTTGGCTAAGAAAAATGGCCCAAGTGTAGTGTTTATCCTTGATCATGCTAAATTGATCAAGGACCAATAAAGGCTTGAGGTACATATGCATCAGACAAACATTCTCCTCCGATAGCCATGTTGACTTAGTTGAGGAGAATGGTCTAGGGCGTTGATGTTATCCATGTATTAGCATCAGGCATACACTCTCCTCTGATGGCCATGCTGACTTAGCTAAGGAGAGTGGCCCAAGGTGTTGATGTTCTCTGTGTATTAGCATCGGGAATTCTCCTCCAATGGCCATGCTGACTTGGATAAGGAGAATGACCCAGGTGTGGTCTCTATCCTTGGCCATGTTGACTTGAAAAGGATTGTTGTAGATCCGAGGTGCTATGTGGGAGAAGCATACATCAACTGGGTGTTATGTGGGAGAAGTATACATCAACTAGGTGCATGTAAGAGAAGACTATATCAACTAGGCTCAAGGACAACCTTTATATGACAAAAGAAATCCAAGTATGGAGAATGCCTCCCTCGTTGAGACGAAGTGTTGAAGTTTTGCAACTTTGGGCAGACATTCTCCACAAGGAAGTACAAGAAGACCCATCTATACCATTAGAGAAGTCGACCCCTCCAGTAAAATAAAAAAAATAATAAAGTAAATTCGAAGACCCAGAATGGGAAGTCGGTCCCACAAGAAAAGATAGGCGCCTGTATTAGTATAAATACAGGTTGGATCATTTCATTTGGACATACACAGTTCTCCTTTTGCATTGCACACTAGTCAATTGCTTCCTGTCAGTTGCAACTTCCCAGTTGCAGTTCTTGGTCTACTTAATTATGCGCTATATTGGAGAGGTGTTAGGCTTGAAGGATCTTTCTCATGGTCATTCTTGGTTATATTATTGAGGTGCTAGCTCTTGGAGGTGCTAGACTTGGGGAGGACTCTTCTCTGTATGGTATTTTGATATGGTAATGGTGATGTGTTGGTGATATCTTGGATTGAATTCTTTTATAAAAAAGGTTGTTGGGTTTTCTCCCAAGGTTGGGTTTCCCAGGATAAACCCTTTTGTTCTTGTGTCTATTATGCATGCTTAATGTTTCTAGATCTTATTATTTATGTTGCATTATTATAGTTGATATTTTTAGTGAATAGTTATTTTATGATAAATGTGGTATGAAAGTGAATCTTATTTTGAAATCATAAGGCAATAACTATCAAGATCTAAGAATCAGAAAAATCAACAGTCTGCAATGTGGATCGTGAAAAATGATCTCCTCTAGTTGCCCCTAGGTGAGAGGGGGTAATAGGCCCCTTGTGAAAAGGCTCGAAGGGTAGATGCCCCAGATGCAACCAGAATGTTTGATCTGAGGTCTAGTCCATATCACTCTAATGAGTTGTCGATTCCCATGGTTGAAAAAAAAAAACTTGTTAATTACGCCTTGTCTCTTTTTAAATGGACAATTAACTACTCAGAAAACACATATAAACATCAAATTCTCAAATATATTTTAGCACATTAATAAAAGTAAAAATAAACTGTATAAATACATGTATCTAATCACCTTGACTGAGTAGTTTGATGCTAGGTACAAACTAGGACTTTTACAATTGGGCATCTAGTGGATGGGGTATATGCACTTGTTATTTATTTTCCTCTCAAACAACATATGGTTAGTGATGTGAGTAGTATCTTTGCGCTAATATCTCAATCTCAAAACCAAACCACTGGGTTTCTTACCAAACTCAACAAGGACTAGGTCAATGCCAATCAATACAAGAGAAATCTATGGACCTCTAAATGGTGGATGAGGCCTCTAGCGCAATAGGGAGTACCTCCCCGTAGGGATGTGGTTTGACAAGGGAAATACACGGTCCCCCAAATATGGTGCCCACACCTCTAGTAGGCCTATGGTGTCCCCACACAACCAGGTCTAGAGTGTACACCTTTGGCTAGCACCAATGTATCCAAGCCTTATCTACCCACCAAGGGATATTGCAAGTCATACACTTAGTCAAATGAGGTTCCCTAGGGGTCAATAATCCCGATGTGGAACTACACAAGCACAAATCTCCATGATTTATCACAAGTACTCCCTTTCACACATAAGGGCCAACCCACTACAAGGTATTATTCATCTCATTTAAATAAGTTGAGAGGTAATTAGGGTTAGGTTATTAGGTTAGGGATAATCATGGTTACTCCCAAGGTCACATCACTAGCCCATTGGGGCTATAAAACCTAAAAATCTATTTCACACAAATAATGCACTTAAATCATATAAATTTTCATTAATCCCATACACATGGATATCCCAAGGTCACAGAGAATGGTATTGAGTAAGAGATACCATTTCTTGGGAGTGTGTTGTCCCCCATGGTCAATGATTAACCATTTGGGTTGCTTATGACATCTATTGAATTCCAATGCAAGTATTTAAAATCAAATAACTCAAGAATACTTCAATAAACTGGGATCTTATTATTAATCACATGTGTATATAGTAGTTTTTGGATGCTCTCGATAGTTGATAAATGTTAACGTGAGTCTTGATCAACACAATTTTAATTTCCATCATCCATCATAAACCCTTAGACTCATTAAATTCAATATCATCATATAATCAAATGGCCAAACGTCAATATCATAATGAAATCAATGGGTGACAGATCCTAACAATAAGTGAATAACAATTAAGTTAATGGCGAAGAAAATATGTGACACATTCTAATCATAAGTAAACAACAAAGTAATGCATGACACATCACAATTGTGTCTGAATCGATAATTAAATGAACATCAAGGTCTAATCTTAAGAAAGGTGTTGCAATCCCAAGGGTGTTAGTGTCCATTGTTTTGCTTGGGATGGGTGTTACAGTCTCAATGCATATGTGTTTGACTTTAGTGTGCCCTAGATGAGCGATTTTCTACCCTAGCATGGATCTCCATAGCAAGCACATGTGCCCTTCCAGTGTGCAGAACTCAAAGTCATTTCTCCTAGCAAGTATTTTGTATTGTTTTCAAGGTACTGATAACTTTGGTGTGACCATTTTTTGGGTGTCCTCAAAATTATTGGAAAATTCATTCTCTATCGTTGCATAAGTTACTTGAGGATCACAATGTTCATGGTTTTTCCTTGGTTTTTTGAGGAGTTTGTTTAAGTTGTGTGAGTTCTTCTCCTAAGCCCTAGTTTCCCAAGTTAGCATGGTTTGGCTTGACCTTTGTAAATCGTCTTAAGCATCCTCTTCGTCACCTTCCTTGATCTATGCAAGTTCATTTTTTTATTGTTTTGACATTCAAGAGCGTGTTTCAATTACATTGTGTTTGCTTTAGATTGTGAAAGGAATCTTGTAGGTGATTTGGTGAAGTTGTTTGGTTGTGAAGAGATAAACTAGAAATCTATTTCCTTGGATGTACCTTTTGAAAACAATCACAATGCAATGTTGTTTTTACAATAAAAAGGAGGATAGTTGAACATTTGGAGTGAAACTTTTTGGAGGGAAAAATATTTTTCTTTCATTTTAAAAGATACTTCAAAGAGGTTTTAATGGTATTTTTACCATAACCTTTACAAGCTAGCTCCATGTTTTGATTTTTGAATTATGCAGTACTAGTTATGTGATCTTTCCAACAACTAGTTGCAGACCTATATTTCTTTCCACTATAGATGGTTTTGGTGATTAACAAGATTGGATTACTTCTTTGTAGGTTTCTAATACCTAACTTTGTAATGAAGTTACTTCCTTGCAGAAAATTCAAGCCAATGAGTAGGATTTTATTATCAATGGTAGGCAACTAATTATAGTAATATGGATCAAAGGTTTTCACTGCAAAAGATTACTCTTTGAATTCATGCTAACATCAAGTTCTCCCAAGACTTTGACTTTGAGTTTCATATTCAATGGTAAGAGAAGGGAAAGTGCGTTCAAGGCTTGTGGCACCTCAATCAGTACCTTGTATGACAAGCATGTGAATTGTGTAGTATTAATGGTACATTATAGGATTGCATTAGTACATTGAAAATTTCCACTTCTTCTCCTGCATCTATTTGTGCAATGACACCTGCACTAGTGGTCACACTTGAGCTATATTCTCCTAACATTGGTAATTCCAAAAAATAGAATACAAAAGAAATGCTCGACATGCTACAATAGGATGCTCAAACTGATTCTTCTTTTCATGCATCTTCTCATGTTGTAGTGGCTACATGAATATGAAAGTGATCTAATGAAAATGTAAGTGTTGACGATAAACAAAAACACTCTTGATTGGATCATTCTTGTTGATCATTGACACTTGGAACTTAATCAAATCACTTTCAATGTCAACATGCACTTCACCGCCTTCAACATCTTTTTGGGGAGACCATTTTTTGATAGCATGGTGGAATTTGTGTCCCTACTTCGACAATTTGTGCATAGGCTTTGTTACACTTGTATTTCAGTGCCCTTGTGTTTATTTCATTGTTTTCAAAGACATTCGTGTGAAGTTATTCTCTTGAGGCTACATTTGTGATTAGACTCTATTTGCTTTGTTGGTTCTAGAGAGGTTTGTGTAAAGGTTTTTGAGACAAACAAGCAAGTTACATGTCACCTGCAAAAATTAGGGACTAGCAAGTCCTCACTGGAAACCCCAATGCTCATGAAAGTATTCAAAGAGTTTTGTTGCTCCTTATTTTTTAAAAAGTTAAATCATAATGCGCTATAACAATTATGAGAGTTTATGAAACTTTGCATGTCCATTTTCTCAAAAAAATCATTTTTAAATCAAAGTTTTAAAATTCAAATTGTCATGATGTGTATAGCATTCCATATTGTGCAAATTTCTCCAATTTAATAACCACAATTTTTGCAATTATACCATTCCCAAACACAACTTTAAATGTTATAAACAAATTTCAAAGAACTAGCAAGCTCAACACTCTTAACAATTTGTAACTTAAGAATGACATGCTCCAGAACTTCATGAGCCACAATTGGGTTTTACCCTTGCTACATTGTCAACACCCTATGGTTTCTTCAAACTCAACCCATATTATTCCCTATGGAAATCACAACAATCTCCAAGCTACTCTTCACCTCTCTTACAAATCTACTCTCCGCCCTCATAGTAACTCTCCACCATGGATAATCACTACAACTTCTGCGATGGCCTCCATTGTGAGGAAGCTAGAACCAGGGGCTACTTTGGTCTCCACAAAATCACCCATCCCAACCTTGCATCTTGCCATATCCAAATAATCAACATGTCCCTTACTTCCTTGGGGTAGATGGTCCACCTCTCTATGAACACAAGCCATGTGATCTCTCAAAGTTGTCTTCTGACCCCTGTCTTAAGCCACACTTGCCAACATCAAGAATGTGTTGCTCAAAAGAAATACAATGGTGAGCATCCCTTAGCTACCCAAAGTTCAAATGGTTAATGAAGCATTGATCCCATCAATAGCAATGGTAGAAGATGTAGTAGAACTACATCTCTTATTTAAGGGGAAAGGGCTCCTCGGCAAGTTCAATAGCCTCAATCTTGTTATCGCACAAGTTGTACGTTGGGAAAACCCCAACCCAACCACCAAATGGTGACAACTTAGAGAACACCTACCCACTGTCACCTTAGGCGGGTATTCACGTCACTTTAGAGGTGAATTGGTCATCTCAAAGGGGGAAATCTCATGTGACCCTAGGGGGAAATGAGACGAAAAGTGAGATGATGGAAGTGTATCCCCTATAGGTCAAGACACTGAGTGTGGAAGGGCTTGATGAAAGGTCTTGGTGGTAGCCAAAGGTTTCCAAGAGGTAAAAGTACCTGTAAAGAGTGATGTACATGCCCGAGACACGGGAACAAGCCAAGTATATGCGTATAATGTTAGGTGGACAAGCAAGTTAAGTTTGTTTTCCCTAATTGCAGCAGTAATCAATGATGTATATCAACAACAAAATGATAATGACAGTTGCAAAATAAAGTTGTTCAAAGGTTAGTGAAAGGTATAAGAGACAAGCTAGCAAATTGACTAGTTTAGCTCAAGAAGATAGCATAAAACTTTAGCAACGATGTAAGGATGTTGTACACAAGTTCTGCAGAAGTAATTATCAGTCTTGTGGCTATAACAAACAATTTATTACAACAGAGAAATCAGCCACCAAAAATCACAAGGAATCCACCCAAAAAATGCACTAGGGTTAGGAGAAAATAGGGGCAAACTTCTAGCATTTTTTTACGGTTGAGTTAGGAGTTATTTGAAGATTTGATTTAGGGTTTCTGCAGCCCTAATGGTTGCAGAGGAAATGTTGACAGCGACAATAAATACTTAGCAAATTGAGATGCCCTAGTGGCTCAACCAAGCGTACAAAGCATATAATTAATTCCAAATTAAACAATCTCAAAATAATGATTTTCCACGTTTACCGAGACAAGTATTTTATATCTCCAATGCAAAATTTAGATTAGTGCCTTTAATATTTGGGTGAATGGAGTCTTTAAATAAAAGGTTGGATCAACAAGGTCCCTAGGGGTGTAAATTCTCTTACTCCCTAGGGTATGCTAATCAAACTAGGGTAAAATCTAGGAGGGTATACACACTCATATTCCTCCTAGAAACCCTTGCAAAATGACTTGTAAACTTAACAAATTAGATGAAGCATAGTGGAAGGCGTATCCAACATACTCCTCCTAGGGTTTCAACCCTATCCCTAGGTGACGTCAAGCCTCAATAAGTGATGTTTTGCCTCTCCTAGGCAAGTCGTTTGGCATGTGAGGGATAGGTTATGTCTTCCAAGGTGTCTTCTAGGCCTCCAAAGGAAAGTCATCATGATCCAGCATGTAGGCCCTCGACATCCAACCTGTGGGATTCAAGCCCCATGGAAGCCCAAGCTAGGATTTTTCATCCAGAACTGTCCACCAAACGAGGTCCTGCAAAACAAATAGGCACGCCCTCCAAGGATCTCAAGTCAAAAATATCATGGCAAGTGAAAACCACATCTAATAAACAAGGAAGCTAAACATGTGCATAAAAACTACCTCATCAAATTAAACAAATGCTCCAAGACCCTATACAATTGACCAAGTTTAGGTATGGGAGGGGTGTCATAAAAGTCCTATTGGGTAGACCAAAGCCCTAAAGTAGGGGATGCTCTCAAGGATGACCCTTCAAGGTCATGTAATGGATGATAGGGTGGATATGGGGTTAGACTTCATAGGTCAATGAGTTTTCATAACATACAAGAGCTCGTATTATCTCATTTATGGTTGCCTTTGTAGGGGGTGTGTTGCACCTTCTTCCTCAATGCAACCTTTTTCCAAGCCCATTTATTGTCATTTATTAATTCATTAATGATCCAAACACGTGTGCACTCGCAATAGTGAATCGATTAGCTTGGGGGGCGGTAACACAATGTCACTTGAAAGAAGAGGTCCACAAAGTGCCATAGGGGTAACCATGTAAAGCATTATAACACACTTGTGTTAGCCTTACATTCAAGCGGGATATCTATTATGTGTTTGATATTGTGCAGGTCTTCAATTCTTTTAAGAGAAACAACTCATTGTTCTCAAGACCTGTCTTGGCGAGCATCTAGAAGGTTTGTATTTCAAGCTCTTATCTTTTGCCAGCAATCATCCCCCTAGGCCTTCAACCCCTTCTTCCCATGAAACGAGGTACATGGCCTTCTTGGATCACTAAAGTCAAAGGACCTAGAAGAGGGAAATATGAACAGATATTGGTAAGTATGGATGGAAATGTAATGAACATAGAGTGGTAAGTATGGTTGTGAATGGTACGATAACCCCTCAAGGGATCCCCAGTTGCAACCCTT
The DNA here is from genome assembly GCA_010110895.2 of Picea sitchensis. Lineage (NCBI taxonomy): Eukaryota > Viridiplantae > Streptophyta > Pinopsida > Pinales > Pinaceae > Picea > Picea sitchensis. Next base: position 3,231 of record SNQJ01S0129031.1, on the reverse strand, counting down.
TCCCAAAAGTTGGCCACTTCCTAGGAAGTCGATGACACTCTCAAAGGTGAAACAGGGTCAAAAGTATAATGTCCAAGCAGACATTCTATAATCAAAAGTAGCTCGAATACATGTTTAAATGTCTCAAATATTACGATGATTACCTACCACAATACATGACTTGTACCGCATGAAGCAAGACCCACATGTCATCCAAAAGCTAGCTGGTGTGGTGGATGCACTGACAATGGATCCAAATTGTGGTGATAGAGCGAGCTTTCATATGTGCAAGTGGACACTGCTAATCATGTGGTCTCTCAACACTCCATGTCTACAATTTGAGGGCCTCGAGACATCATCTCCTTAGTTATCCCACAAAATGGGGACAACAAAGCCAAAGCTAGCAAATTTGCACCAATGGATCTCAACATGGAAACCATAAAGGATGAATTATTTATCTATTGGTGCACCGAAGGATTCTTCATAGTTGAATTTGACCTCGCAGAACACAAAGACTAGATCCTTAACTCCAACCCTTGGTTTTGGGGCTAGGAAGGACCTTGCATGAAGCCATGAGCCCCATCCTTTCCTTTGGCATCAGAATCCCTTTTCTTTGCTCAAGTTTGGGAAGAATACCTAAGCTCCCCTTGCACTCCCTGGGTTTTGATTTGTTGCAAGGGATAGACAATGCCTTTGGCAATTTTCATTTCAGGGGTGTCAAAACACAACAAAGGCATATCACTGTATATGTCTATGTCTACATACACATGGATTTTAATGAAGGCTTTCTCATTGAAATCAAGTTAGCAGCTTAAGACTGCACATAGACACAACCTCTTGATCGCAAGAAGGTTGCCTTTTGGTGAAGGGCTTGATTTGAAATGTTGCAATGTATCAAAAATCCAAATCCCGAGAATTAGAGAATCTTAGAAGAAACCCACTTGGTGGGACAAGGCAACAAAGGACAACCATTTAATTAATAAGAACCTCCCAGGGACTAATACAACACAACACCCCTACTACTCTAGTCAAGGATTTTGTTCATGAGGAGAAAAAACATCATCCACACCCACTTCCTTGAAGACCTCAGTAGTCAAGGATCCAACACAACAATCTTCTCAATTGTAGTGGTCATCAATGACACAATTGGCTTCACGTACAACAACAAACATAAATGCCTCCTCTAGTAAGGGGACGAGTCCCACATGTCAATATTCAATTCTCTCCCCAACCCACAACAATCATGCTCTCTCAACCCTCTAAAAGGGTTAGGAAAGTTGGGTTGAAGTGGTGAAGAAAGAGAACAAGGTACTAAAAATCTTGGAAATCTAGCAAACCTTCTCGGAAGAGGTAGGGAATAGCCTGGAAGATCTAGAGGAAGGTGCACTACAAACTTTGATGACACCATTGACAATGGAGAAAGAGGAATGGACATAATTCTTAAATGAGAAAATAAGAAATCCAACACAACAAAGGATGACCTATGTGATGAGAAACCAACATCGAAATCTATTTTAAATATGTATTTCTTTTGTGTTTGGCGGTGTTTTCAATGTATTTGTATTTATTCATGTCAACCAAGGTTTGAAAGAAACTTTGGTAGGAAAAGAAGAATCATTGCTTGAGAATCCCCAAACATAGGCAATGTTGGGAGATTCCCTCAGATAGTTGAAATAATGATGATGTAATATCTCTCTTTTCCATAGGAGAACGCTGCAGATTTTGACTCAATATAATATAACCGTTTTGATTATAAAAAACTCTTATCTATGTTGCACTAGTTTTTGGGATAGGAGAATGACAGAGAAAAAAATTATTATCTACGTTGCACTAGTTTTTGGGATAGGGGAATGACAGGGATGGGGGAACATGTCTCCAGGACGAGTAGAGCACACCCCCAAAATTTTCAAGGGACGACAATAAATAAATATATAAATATGGAATATAATAAATATTAAAAATTTATTGAAAAAATTAAAATTCACCATAAACATGCGTAGCTGCTTGTAAGCATAATAATCCACACTATATAGTATTATGCACAGCCCTTGCACTTGTCGGTGCTGGAAAAGATTGATCAATTAAGAAAAGGGCCTAGTAAGATTTCATTATTGACACTTGAACATGACCAAAATGCAGTTTAGCTTTATGAAACTTAAATGTAACTATATTAAATTTGTAATAAGGTCCATGAAGAGTCTATGAGATGAATCCATGTCTACAACAACTTTTCTTCCTCATATTTCTTGTTTGTGATGTTTATGTTAAAATACTTTCCATTCTCTATAGGTTCTGCAGAAATTTACAAGCGTGTTGAAAACTACAAAATAATTTGGGATATACATGCATACATCATGTAAAGAGATTAGATTCATATTTCAAATTAAGGTGATCGAATAAGAATTTATTCAAACATTTAGTACCCAATCCAGTCACTACTATCTGATTCTTTTCACAATGCTTGAGGTTGGGGTGCTTGAAGCACTGGATTTGAATAACTCTTGGACACCCATGTCCAATATGTAAAAGCTAAAATGATCGCAAAAATGAGAAGAACAAGAGAAATAACTACAAGGATTGGAGCTTTGAGATGTTGCATTTCTTAGTTTGTTGACATGGAGGCCTTTCTTTCTGTAATGTTGTTGAAAAGACAATAATTAAATCACTAGAAAACAAAATCAAAACCAATCATAAAAAAACCCATGTTTAGAGGTTGTACAGATTCAGATTCAGATTCAATATAATATGAAAAAGAATGGATGGGAAAAATGATCATATTGTCCAATCATCAATGTTCATTGTCAAAACGAAAGATACATGCCCAGAACATCCCTGAAATCTGCCTGGAACGTCCCTGAAATCTGCCTGGAACGTCCCCCAAATCTGCCCAGAACATCTTGGGTACAGCCAACAAGTCCTTGAGGCCTCAGCAGTTTGGGGATGTTTCCTAGGGGTCCCTAAGTCCCCAAAATGTTGGAACAACAAGTACTGTTTTTATTTTGAGGGGGAACGAGTATAGTGTTTTTTTTCCTTTTTGCATAGCTCACTCGGGTAAAGGTAGGTGCTTCAAGGGAAAAAGCCCTATTCCCCCATAAGAAAGGAGATGCATCAGCAAGATCAGAGAGGGAGAGAAGAGGAGGGAAGGCCACAAGGATAATGACAATTATAGGGTTGATTATTTGATCTAGGGGTTGTCTTGTTCCCGCGTAGACCAACCATTCAAGTCACAGTAAATTATTAATCTATCTATGC
>SNQJ01S0129030.1:43810-56978 GCA_010110895.2 Picea sitchensis | reverse complement strand
CAAAAAAAGAATAGAAATGACCATTTAAATGTGGTTTAGCATTTTTCCATGCTAATCTAACTCTGTCATAGACCTATAGGAAATATTGTGCAGAGTAGATTTTAGAGTAGTTGGATTCTCCAAAATAGCAGTAAAGGGATCTAATAATTCCAGAAGTTCGTAAATTGTAGGTGTCTAAATGAAGGAATTAATATCATCCACAAAATTATTTTCTTACTCCATTTGATCAAGATGATTGGCATAGGGAATCAACTGGGTGTTCTCATTCTAGGAAGATGGCATACTCAATTTGCACATCTAATCAATGATATCAGTAAATCTTCTTATTTATACATCAGATGCTTTCAACTGCTCTTGTAAAAATAGTAATGTTTTCTTCTTAAGGATACTTTTGGCATCAATGGACACCTCAGTTCTATCTATAATATCAACAACTTAAGGACATTAGTTGGAATGGTTGGATACTTTCAAATGAGCACCTGCTATTTGAGCTTGGTTCAACACTTCATCCCATAATTCATCTACATTAGCCTTTATTTTATATTAGTTTTCATGGTACTTTAACATTTGCTAACTCATAGCACTCTTCCAGGGAGAAGTCAGCTTGCTTTCCAACTTAGTTCCCCTAAGCTTTCCACATGAATCATTTAAATGATCATGCCCTATGAATGCAACCTTCACATCTCTTGCATGTACCATTGTTTCCAAAAACATAGAATTGTATAAAGGACAACTGATATTCTCTTTTTTTATGTCGGTGATGTTGTAACTACCAAAAATGTTTACTCATGGAAGAGGAATGTCAAATGAACATTTTTTCTGAGAGAACTGAGGTGTACATTCTGATTCATCAAATTTATTTTTCTGATTCAGAACTGAGGTGTCCAGTAATGTGTTCTTCTTAAGGATACTTTTGGCTAATCTAACTCTATACATGCAAACACACATAGTCTTAGACACAATACTCCATACCACCATGGCTTCTTGGCTTGCTTACTGGTTATGCAAAACATCCTCAAATCCCAAGTAGTTTCCCCCACCATCACTTAAAAATGAATTGTAATTTGCACATTGGATATAATTTTCCAAAGCAACAAAATAAACAGTGAAAGAACAATAACAAACATACCTATCAGAAGAAACATGCCATGTGTTTGAGAAAGCTATCAATCAAACCAAATAATTTTGTACATAACAACCCTCTTAGTTGAAACCAGTCAAAAACTGCTCTCTTTTTGAGTTGAAACCGGCCAAAAACTGCTCGCTTCCAGTTGAACACTGAATAGAATGACCACCATGGAATGAAATGGGGTTCAAACGAAAGGTTAAATAAAAGTCAAAAATAATTTAAACCCACAAAAAATCGATCATTTACCTCCAAAATCTGAAATTTGAGGGTTTCCATTTCGATCGCATTCGCGCCAATTTTTCTGATCAATGGTCGAGGAACCAGATTTGGATGAAAATTTAGAGAGATCCAGTTGAAACCATGAAATTTTGATGGAGTTTTGGAGATATCCATTGGAACCCATGAATTTTTTAAGAGAACCAAGGCCATAAATCTATGTTCGACTGAATTCGAAAAATAAATGCCAAGTTTGGTTGAATTCGAAAAATAAATTCCACGTTCGGCTGAATTCAAAAAATAAATGCATGATATCTTCGAGGAAAAATTGAAAACATGAGAGAATTTTTGTGAACAGTGGCGGATGAAGCAAGGTTGAGAGGAGCCCTCGTCGTTGGTTGTAACTTCCCCTGCATCTCTCGATTATTCTATGCATCTACAGATGCACCCACAACCTGTACTAACACATCCAACAACACATCATTGATTTAATGTCATTTAATTCAATTCGTCCTCATAAATATTGATTTAATATAAAATACATATTCAGTGATTTACTAACACATCCAACAACACATCAAACAATTTAATGCCATTTAATTCATCCTCATAAATGTTGATTTAATATAAAATAGATATTCAGGGTAGGGCAACTTTGATAAAAGTGAAATAATTCTGGGCATCTTTGATAAAAGTAAAATATAGAATTAATCTATTAAAAAAATGTCTACATGGCATTATTTTATCAATTTATTGGTTTTTTCTTAGGAGGACCATTTTGAGTTGAAATTTCCTCTAATGATTGAAGAGAACCCCCTTGACCTTGTCTTGAAGTCCCCCCCTTGCTTGATTTCGTTTCCCTTCTTGTTTGATGTGGTGTTGGATTTTTTAAGTCACTTTGACTTATTTGACTTTTTAATTAATATTTTTATTAATTAAAATGTCATTTATTATTTGTTTTAATTTAACCCTAACCCTCTTCTAAAACTATAAAAGAGGACCTACCCCTCTCTCATTCACACACTCATCTTTCATTCCTTAGTATGGTTTTGTTGTGACTACCTCATGTTGGTCTCTTTGTTTTGGTATGGTCTCCTTGGTGGACTCTCTCCTACAATTATGAGGTACGACCTCCCTGGATGTTTTATCTTATTGGTTGGGAGCTTATATTCTTGTGTGCTTGCTGAACAAAGGTGTCGCATTTCCCTCCTTTTGTTGTCTAAGTGTGTCGCTTCCCTCTCCCTTAGTTCTGAGGTGTGTCGCTACCCTCCTTGTGTTGTTTATGAGAGTTGTTTCCCTCCTTCTGTTGTCCCAGAGTATCATTTCCTCCCCTTGCTACATTCCTAGTTGTTGTTGGGTGCCCTAAGGCTGTCATTGTCGCTGCCTTACTGGAAACCCTAGTTACCTCCTCTCTTGATGTTGGTATCTTCTAAACAGAATTGTGTAGGGTTTGAAAAGCCCTAATTGGCTGTAGCATTTCAGTTCAGTGTGGATAGTTCTAGATGAGTTGTTTTTGGTTTTTGTATCAACCCTTTTCTTGTTGATTGTCCTTGAGTCCTCCTTGGAAAAACAATGCACTTAAGATCACGGTTGAGATCAAACCCTGGGGGTGCCCTCCTTCTGTTGTCTAAGTGTGTCACTTCCCTCTCCCTTAGTTCTGAGGTGTGCCGCTACCCTCCTTGTGTTGTTTATGAGAGTCGTTTCCCTCCTTTTGTTGTCCCAAAGTGTCATTTCCTCCCCTTGCTACATTCCTAGTTGTTGTTGGGTGCCCTAAGGTTGTCGTTGTCACTGCCTTACTGGCAACCTTGGTTACCTCCTCTCTTGTTGCTGATATCTTCTAACCAGAATTGTGTAGGGTTTGACAAGCCCTAATTGGTTGTAGCATTTCAGTTCAGTGTGGATAGTTCTGGATGAGTTGTTTTTGGTTTTTGTATCAACCTTTTTCTTGTTCATTGTCCTTGAGTCCTCCTTGGAAAAACAATGCACTTAAGATCATGGTTGATATCAAACCCTGGGGGTTTTGATACATGATCTTTAAACAGAAAATTCTGAGCATATTAAAGAGGACAACATCTATACATCAGGTACCTCTTTCTTTATTTTTCTAAGGTAAAGTTCATATCTGATTCTACTATGATTTACTTATGTTTCTAGCTTAGTTTAATATTTAGAAATGTTATTTGTTTGTTCTTCATCAGTCCTGGATTAAGTTTGTTCTCTTTAGCATATTCAGTCTTGTATTTTAATATTTCATCTACTTCATATTTTGTTATAAAGTGTTGATCTGTTCATACATCAGAGTTCAATTTTTAAAAGGATATCACTATTTTTCTTTTCCCTAAATTCTAACAGTCTTCATCTGGTAGTCCACTGACTACTCTGTAATCTGCTAGAAAGCACATGGCTGCTACAATGCCTTTAGTAGCTCGAATCATCAGGCACAGTCTCTGTGATCAAACGGTAGCACACACAGCTACATCCAAACGATCTGGTAATCTCCATGACAATCAACTAGTATCACACAACTACTACAACGTCATCTAATAGATCAAAATTGATGCCAAGTAGTGCACAACTATTGTCTAGTGACACACAGTCACTGCTAGTGGAACACATCCACTGTAGTAGCACACAACTATTGTCTGGAGTCACACAGCCTTCGCTAGTGGAACACATCCATCGAAGTAGCACACAACTATTGTCTGGAGTCACACAGTCTTCGCCAGTGGTACACAACCACCGAAGTAGCACACAACTACTACCCCGAGTCACACATCCTCCGCCAATGGAACACATCCACTGTAGTAGCACACAACTATTGTCCAGAGACACATAGTCTCCTTTAGTGGTACACAACCACCAAAGTAGAACACAAATACTGTATGAAGTCACATTGTCTTCACCATAGTCTTACGACTACGTGTGTGATGGTTCTTCTCTCAGAAGGTCTGACTGTGCATTACCCCCTCAGTAACCTCACGTGGTTGATCCAGGGAACCCTTGGCCAGAGGGGTTAGCTATAATGAGAAGAAACAACACATATCCCTCTCAACAAGGATGGACATTTGGCAACACTCTAAGCTTGTCCCTTAAGTACTCATACTTCGCTCTTGACAAGGGCTTGGAAAGGATGTCTGCTATCTACTCGTCCGTGGATATGAACTGGACCTCCACATATCCTCTCTGCACCATGTCCCGGATGTAATGATATTTTATCTCTATATGCTTAGACATGTCATGGAATACAGGGTTCTTAGTAAGCTTCACACAACTTTGATTGTCACAATGTATCAAATTTGGCTCCAATTCTAGATCAAATATCCCAACTAGCAACTTTTGGAGCCACACTGCTTCACGACTTGCCATGCTTGTTGCGATATACTCTGCTTCTGATGTACTGAGTTCCACTGATGTCTGATTCCTTCTCAACCATGAGATCATGCCTGATCCCAGAGTAAAACAACATCTAGAAGTACTCTTACAATCCACTGCACTCCCTGCCCAATCATAATTTGTATATCTGTGCACCTTCATGTTCAAATATTATAACTGCAAAGAGTATTCTATTTATTATTGAGTCATTATTAATTATATCAATCCCCTTTTGTGGATTGATCATGTTGGGTTTTGTAAATGACCAAATCCCCCTTTGTGGATTGGTCAAACCCTAATTATATCATGCTAATTAAGAAGTCAACCCCCAGGCCTAATTAAAGTGGTTTTAGCCACTAAGTGAAAAGGTCATCCCTGCCCAGTGAAGAGACACCTCCCTAGCGCCTACCAGCCAATATAAATAATAGAGGCTAGCGCCTCATTTGTTCACTCACTCATCTCACTCATCTAGTGCGCAAGTTTGAAGGAAGTTGTAGTTTCTAGTTGCCGGAAGGAGGAAGAGAGAGGTACACTGCTCAGTGTTGGATATTCTCTAGTGTTTTGGTTTATTGTCTTGGCATTGTATTGACTATCTATATTAAGAAAGTTTTTGTTGGGTTTTATCCCCCATGAGGGTTTCCCGGAATAAATGTTATGTATCTTGTGATTGTGTTTCTCTCAGTGATCCTGCATATGTTATTATTGTCTAGTAAATTGAAAAGAAACTTAATAGATGCTCTAAAATTTAACATCGTTTCAAAGAAAAAATGCACTTATGGGAAAAGCAACAAGAACAACAATGTATGTACAAAACAGATTATCCCATAGTGCACTTGGGTTCAAAACCCCCGAAGAAATGTTCTCCGGAAAGAAGCCAGAAGTAAGCCATATCAAAATATTTCGTTGTCGAGTGTTTGTACATATTCCAAAAGAGAAGAGAACCAATTTGGACCCTTCAGGAAAGAAGGGAATATTTTTTGGATATTGTGAGGTCTCTAAGGCCTTCAAAATTTACATACCAGGTTATCATCATATTGAGATCAATAGAGATGTAACCTTTGATGAAGATGCAACACTCAAGAAATCAAGGAGATGCCATCTTGAAGAAGTATATGAAGAAGAACATGTAGTTCCCAGAGTTGCAGAACCAATGAGGAAAGTCAAAGTTTCCCCCGATGATGAGATTCATGAATATTATGATATGATAGAATCTCAAGAAACTCCCCAGATGACTATCTCTCACAAGAGAAAGCCAGTTTGGGCAAGGGAATTTATTCAAGATGGAGAGAAGTATGTTGCCCCTGAAGGAACCATGAGACAAGTTAAGAAACCTAATCCATTGTCCAGTTATATGGCTTTGATGTGTGATCTCATAGAGAAGGAGATTACTTGATTTGAAGAATCCATTCAAAAGAAATAATGGGAAGATGCCATGACATAAGAATACCAATCCATTATAAATAATGATGTATGGGAAATAGTTCTGAGACCGAAGATCAAAGATGTGGTATCTTCCAAATGGCTATACAAGATAGAACATGTCGTTGATGGAAGTATTGAGAAATATAAAGCAAGGTTTGTAGCTTGTGTCTTTTCTCAAAAGGAAGGCATTGATTATGAAGAGACGTTTTCTCCTATAGCCAGATAAACTTCTATCAGAACCATCATATCCCTTGCAACTAAGATGAAGTGGAAGTTACACCAGATGTATGTGAAAACAACCTTCTTGAACAGTGTCATTGAAGAAGAAGTGTATATAGAACAACCTCAAGGGTTTGAATTTGAAGATAGAAAGACTCATGTCTACAGGTTGAAGAAGGCTCTGTATGGATTGAAGCAAGCTCCTAGAGCTTGGTATGGAAGGATTGACAGTTTCCTGGAGAGCTTGGGCTTTACCAAGAGTAAAATTGATTCTAACCTTTACTTCAAGGTTATGAATGATTAACTTGTTATATTTTTTTTGTATGTGGATGACTTATTCTTAACTGGAGAAGAAAATCTCATCATTGATTGTAAGAAAAATCTCATTGCAGAATTTGAGATGAAATACCTTGGCCTAATTCACTATTTCTTAGCCATGAGTTTTGGTAGAGACCAGAGAAGATCTTCCTTAACCAAGGAAAGAATGAAGTTGAAATACTGAAGAGGTTTGATATGTTGGAGTGTAAATCCACGAATACACTCATGGAAACAAAGTTGAAGCTCATGGTTGATACTTCGTCATAATTGGTTGATGCTACGTTGTACAGACAGATCATTGGATCGTTGATGTATCTGATGAATACCAAGCCCGATATATGTTTTGTTGTGAACACCTTGAGTCAGTATCAGGTAGAGCCTAGACGTGTTCACCTTGTTTCTGCAAAACATGTCATGAGATACCTTAAGGGTACATTGGACTTTGGTCTTTGCTAAAATGGAGATCAAGACTTCATATTGATTGGTTATACCAATTCGGATTGGGCTGGAAGTGTTTCTGACAAAAAAATCACTTCAGGATGTTGTTTCAGTCTAGCGTCAACCATGACTTCATGGTAGAGTAGGAAGAAATCTAGTACTGCTTTCAGCACAATAGAAGCGGAATACATTGTTGCATGTTCTACCAGTTGTGAAGCCATATGGCTAGGAAATTTGTTGATAGGTCTATTTGATGTGGAGATGAAAACAACCATGATTCTATGTGATAACCAAAGCTTCATAAAGATGACAGAGAACCTTGTGTTCCATGACAAGTCGAAGCACATAGAAATCCGGTATCACTACATTCGTGATATGGTGCATAGGGGAGCCATAAAGCTCCAATATGTTGGCATAGATGAGCAGGTTGCAAATGTGTTGACCAAGCCTTTATCTCGTGTAAAGTTTGAGCAATTTTGAGACAAGCTTGGTATAGTCCAAAATGAACTACCTCAAAAGGGGGAGTGATGTTGATGATATTATGGTATCCTGACCAACAACAGGTAGTTCAGTTAGGATTTTATATCCTAGGGGACTGATCATCCCTGGACAAATCCCGAAGGTCCAATAAGGATGGTCTGTTAGAGTACATGTGCATGTATATGTTAGTTGTGGTTAGTAGTGGTAGCTCCATTAGGATTTTTATAATCCTATGGAATCTTTTGATTCCTGGGAAGATCCCGAAGGTCCGGTAAGGACGGTCTGTCAAAGTACCACATGGTAGCTTCATTAGGATTTTATATCCTAGGGAATCTTATGATACCTGGGCAGCTCCTTATGGAATGTCAGAGTACCACAAAATGTTGTAACACCTGCCTCATTCTGTTGCACCATAATGACGATGATGTTGTTTCTCTAGCCTTCGTGTTGTGATGATGTTGTTCTAGCCTTTGTGTTGTGATGATGATGTTTCTCCAGCCTTCATGTTGTGATGTTTTTGTTGCTTCAGACTTTGTGTTGTGATGATGTTGTTGTTGTTGATGTTATATAAACCTCGTGTTGTTATTGAGGATGATGGTGTACTAATTTATGTTGATGCAAATGATGATGATGCCATTCCAGCTCCTTATTGTGGATGATGATATTGATGATGAGAAAAACCTCCAATGATTTATAGATATGCTAGACAGTGTTCCAGATGTTGTTGATTTTGTTGCCCTCTCTCTCTCCTGATGATGTTGTAGAATACCCTTCTTGTTAAGGGGGAGTGTTGAAATATTGTAACTGCAAAGAGTATTCTATTTGTTATTGAGTCATTATTAATTAGAGCAATCCCCATTTGTGGATTGATCATGTCGGGCTTTGTAAATGACCAAATCCCCTTTTGTGGATTGGTCAAACCCTAATTATATCATGCTAATTAAGAAGTCACCCCCGGGCCTAATTAAAGTGGTTTTAGCCACTAAGTGAAGAGGACGGCTCTGCCCAGTGAAGAGACACCTCCCTAGCGCTTGCCTGCCACTATAAATAAGAGAGGCTAGCACCCCATTTGTTCACTCACTCATCTCATTAATCTAGTGCGCAAGTTTGAAGGACGTTGCAGTTTCCAGTTGTCGAAAGAAGGAAGAGAGAGGCCCATTGCTCAGCGTTGGATATTCTCTAGTGTTTTGGTTTATTGTCTTGGCATTGTATTGGCTATCTATATTAAGGAAGTTTTTGCTGGGTTTTCTCCTCCGTTAGGGTTTCGCGGGATAAATGTTGTGTATCTTGTGATTGTGTTTCTCTCAGTGATCCTGCATATGCTATTATTGTCTAGTAAATTGAAAAGAAACTTAATAGCTGCTCTAAAATGTAACACTTCACATCTCCACCTAAGACATATCTCAATCCATATCCAACTATACCATGAAGGTACCTCAAAATATGCTTTTCTTCCATCTAATGTACCTGTCTAGGTTCAACCATGTGTTGACTCAAGGTGTTCATTGCAAAGCATATGTATGTCCTAGTGTTAACCAGGTACATCAAGGATCCAATTAACTGTCTGTACATCGTGGGATCCACCAAATTTCAATATTTGTCACTCGGGAGCTTCAGATTTATCGTCATAGGTGTGGTCATGGACTTGCAGTCCATCATCCCGAATTTCTCCAGGATCTCAACAGTCTATTTTCCTTGGCTAAGGAAAATCTCATCTAATCTCTGCCATACCTCTAATCCCAAAAAATAATGCATCAGACCTAGATCCTTCATCTTGAACTCTGAAGTGAGCTCCCTCTTACACCCAACTATGAGATTCTCATCTCCTATTAGAAACAGGTCATCCACATGTAGGATCAATGGGCAACCATCAAATAATTGTCTGATCCGGCATACCATGCCCTAGGTGTCTGCTTGGGCTCATACAAAGCCTTCTTCAATTTGCAGACATGAGACTCCTTCTCATGTATCTTGTGCTTTCTCTATGTACACTTTTTCTGGCTACTGGAGAAAGTGTCTCGTCATAATATTCTCCCTCTTGCTGGGAGAATCCTCAGGCCACAAATAAAGCTTTGTACATCTTTATGTTGTCATCTACAACATGCTTGATACTATAGATCAACTTGGAAGTCACTATTGACTTCCCTTTTGGTCTCAGAACCACTTCTCACACATTATTCTTCATGATGGACCGATACTCCTCTGTCATGGAATCCTTGCATTCCTGCTTCTCAACAGCTTCTTCAATGGTGGAAGGCTTTGAATCAATGATGTTGCTCATATGTGCCACATAGTTGGAAAACATGTGTGGTTTTTGGAACTGAGGAAAAATCTATATCCCAGTCCTTTTGACCGGTTTCCTCATCTATCACTGCAGCAAGGTCTATCGAGACAAGGGAATCCTCCTAGGAGATCTCACATCTCCTAGAAGCCTCTGAAGCTTCAATCTAGCCTCCTCAACTCATGGCACCTTTCTGTCAGTCTTGGAAGACGTCTCAGCCTCCTAGATGAATCTGAGAAGAAATACTTTACGAATGAAAGTCTCTAAGTCAATGACTCTCTCTGAGATCATGTTCACTCTGAATCTGCATGTTTCCTCTAAAGCTTGAATCCCTCTAAGTCTATATGATCTATGGAGCCACCTGCTTCCACTGCATCTGTTGAATTCTTCTAAATTCTGATCTCCTATGGACTATGATGGGAGGTTTCTCCTCCCTACTGGATCCTAAGGGTTGACTCCCTCTGAAATCTAGCTCCTTATGAGCTAGTACTTGGTGGGGTCGCCTGCCTCACCACTGGTGGAGTCATCTGCCTCTCTTCATATTATGGCTTATTAATGCCATGTATCTATATTATAACATGCTTGTTTACTGCATAGTTTCTAGGTAGGCCCTTATGGCACTACTGACTCTTCCTGATGATCTCAAGAGTGGTCAAATTAACTATACGGTCATCTTTGGAGCCTTCTACTCCTCACAATTAATCTCCATAAGAGATACTCTTCTTCATATTCTAATTCACAGAGGTGTATACATTCGTGTACACAGTTCTATGTCTCATCTAGAGATAGTTCTAAATCTTTCCCTCCTGCAACCGTCATCATAGCTCCTTCTCAAAGCTATCACCTATGACCTGATATGAAAACATGGAGTCTGGCATTGTTGTCCTGCTTGAGTTTCCTTCTATTGTTCATATGCATGGAAACACAATTGTATAAAATACAAAGTATCCATCCTTTGATGCCTTTAAGTTCTCTTCAGCATCTACTGCATGTGCATAGTGTTTCTTCTTCTCCTTTTCATTTCTATCTGGACATTGAAAGGCATAATATCCTAGCTTCTAGCAACTGTAGCATCTGACCTTTGACGCATCCTTATTGTAACAAGGTCTCTTAGAATTCTTCAGGTTGCCTTCTTCCCTTTTCTTTCTCTTCTTCACTTGGGAAACAAGTGCTTGATTTTCTTCCTCATTAGTCTTTTGTGTCTTGTATATCATCATGGATTCCTCTTGAGTGCAATCTGACCATAACTTGCCAAACTTGGGCAATCTCCTTCTTGCGTAAATTCCTTGGACAAATGGGTCCCATGAGGGAGGGAATCCATTGAATGTGGTGTTCACAAGTTCAACGTCTTCTATTGGATCTCCAATAGTTGCTAACTAATCCTTGATATGTGAGATCCTTGTAAAGAAGTTAGCTATCGTCTTTGACTTGTTCATAGTCACATTTCTGAGTTGATGTCATAGGGTAAGCTTTCAATTGGTGTTTTTGCTTTCATAGAGTCTAGTTATGGAATCAAACATCTCCTTTGTAGTTTTTAGTTCTGATACATTGGGTATCAGGTGATCCTTGATTGAGTCTATCAAGATCATCTTGGCCTTGACCTCATTCTTCTTGAACTTTGCCTTTACTTCTTCATCTTTGGGTTCTGGAAGCATCTCCTTGATGTGATCCAATAATTCATTCTCTTATAGAATGATTTGTATTCTATGCTTCCAGAATCTGAATTTATCTACTCCATCCAATCTATCCTCAACTCTCATATTGGTTGACATTTTCGCTGGTAGAAACCCTAGCACTGAAAAACCTCGATTTTTCAAACTTCACCAAACTGCACGCTTGATGGTTTCAGGGGGTGTGCTAGGTTAGGGTGCACTAATATGCGAATGAATTATTCCCAACTTCCTTGGGTTAGTTCTCAATGAGATTGACAAAGTATTCCAGCTGTAAGGTGCTTGCAAGGTGTCGTTGTAGTGATCTTCCTTCCAATGGTCAAATTGTTATGAAGGTAACCAACTCTGATACCATGTTGGATTTTCCTTATTTACAGAGCATTAGTGTTACTAGTGTTCTTTTACTTCGTTAACATTAACCTATATATCATGTATTGAGTAGTAGCAACATAAACAAGAGACAGAAAAGAACACAAGAGATTTATCCTCGGAAAACCCCAAATGGATATATATATATATATATATATCCCACTTGAGGATTTAGATCTATTTCTTTCTTGGGAGCGTCCTCTTGAAAATAAGAAATCTATGCTCTATCCTTCCATGTTTTTCCACCTCACCTCCTTCGACAACAAGGATGAGACTACATCATCAAAGCTTAAAGTAGTTGCATTACTACCTATGGATACAACCAAACTATCCCACGAGTTTGGTAAATAGCACAATAACTTGATACAATTATCTTTATCAGAAATATTAATATCAACAGAAAATAATTGACTTACCACAATATTGAAGTAATCCAGATGCTCTATCACCAAGTCTCCATCTTTCATCCTCAGGTTGTACAACTTTTTCTGCAGGAACAATTTTTTTACTAGGGACTTAGACTAATACAAAGACCCTAACTTATCTTATAATGCTTTGGCTATAGCTTCCCCTGACACATTTAGTAATATTGAATCTGAGAGACACAACCAAATTGTGCTCTTTGCCTTCCAATCCAACTTTGCACAGCCTTATGTTGACATTCATATAGGTTCAGTACCTAGATTCACATCAATCCTTTGATCTTTTTCCACCAACAGATCTTCCATATTGAGCTTCCATAGCTAAAAACTTTTCCCATTAAATTTCTCGATCTCTATTTTGAACTACTCACCATTTCATTTCATTCAAGAATCAGTATTGCAGCGCTCCCAATGTAACAAGGTTTATTACAAACCCAAGCCAAACCCCTAACCACAAAGACGCCCCTCTGAGGCCAATAACTACTATGATACCAAATGTAGATTTTAACCTTGTACAAATAATTACTCCAAATGGATTCTCAATAAAACATAAAAGATATAATGGCACACACACACACACACACACAGATTTTACCTTGGAAACCCAAACAAACAAAACCAACAACTTGTTTAGAGCCACACCTCTAATTCTTTATTCATCTCTCTTCATTGTTTACAATACAAATATATATATTATCTCATGACATCCAAAACCTCTAATCTATTGACCCAGATTAGTAAACAACCAGAATTAGAAAACCATCAACGAAAACCATTAAAAATGGATGCAAAAACCGCCAAAAACAAATTTTGGGGGCTCTGCCCCCTTGTG
>SNQJ01S0129029.1:0-26051 GCA_010110895.2 Picea sitchensis | reverse complement strand
TGTTGGGAAGACAATTTCCAACTTACAGAGGTATGTGTACTGACCCAAAATGGAAGAATATGTAGCACGATATATTAAAAGATGTATACTTTGTGGTACCAACAAGCCCAGTAATAGGAAGCAAGGTATATACCATCCCTTACATGCACCCACTTGACCTTGGGAAAGAATTTCCATGGATTTTGTGGGAGTTTTACCAACAACCAGGAAGGGACATGACTATCTATTTGTGGTAGTTAGTAGGTTCAATAAGATGTGAAATCTAGGCAATTTAATCCATTGTTGTTACCCATGATAGAAAAAGAACTGAAAAGGTTATTGGATGCCAAAATTATAGTACCGCTGAGATACTTAGAGTGGGTAGCTAATTTAGTACTTGTCAGAAAAAAGAGTGGAGAGATAAGGCTTTGTGTGGACTTCGGGAATTTGAACAGGTGTTTTTTAAAAGACAATTATCCATTATAAAAAATGGATCATATTTTACAAAGAGTAGCAGGGGAAAATAATATTTCTATGCTTGATGACTATTCAAGGTATAATCAGATATTGGTAATGGAAGAAGACAAGGAGAAAACAACTTTTACCACTCCCTGGGGCACTTTCATGTATGAAAAGATGCCCTTTGGATTGATGAATGCAGGAGCAGCCTTTTAGAGGGCTATGGACATTGCATTTTTGGTGAGAAAGATAGTTTTATGGCTATTTATCTCGATGACATCACTGTATTTTCAACCTCTTATGAAGAACACTTTTGAAGCAGACATTTGAAAAATGTAGGAGGTATGGTATATCATTAAACCCTAAAAAATCTCATTTTTCCATGGAGGAAGGAAAACTATTAGGACATATTGTTTCACCAGAAGGAATCAAGATAGATCCTGAAAGAGTAAAATATATTGAGCAGGCAGACATTCCAAGAAACAAGAAGTATATCCAATCCTTCATAGGTAAAATTAATTTTTTAAGGAGATTTATACCAAATTTTGCAGAGATAATCAAATACATTACCGATATGTTGAAAAAGGATGTAGAAATCAAGTGGATACCAAAAGCTAAAGAATATTCTGAGAAGATTAAGCAGGCTCTTATTCAAGCCCTTGTTCTCATCATCCCTAATTACTCCAAGGAATTCATGATTTTTTCATTTGCTTCTGAAGACACCATAGTTGTTGTTCTTTTACAAAGAAATGATCAAGGGTATGAGCAACCTATCTCCTTTTTCAACAAAACTCTCAGAGACTATGAATTGAAATATGATATTATGGAGAAACGAGCATATGCTCTGGTGAAGGATTTAAAATATTTCAGGCTATATGTTCTACAATCTGAAATCATTGCATATGTTCCAAGTAGTGCAGTTAAAGAAATTTGGGTTCATCCTGATTGTGAAGGAAAGAGGGGAAAATGGATAACCAAAATTCTGGAGTAGAATCTGACTATAAAGCCCACTCAGTTGATAAAAGGACAAGGCCTTGCCAAATTAATGACAGAGTTAAATTGCAAAGCAATTGGGTTGTATCATTTCTCAAGCAAATCACATAATTCTTCATTTCAGATTTAGGAAACTCGCTCACAGTTAAACAGTAAATATTCTTCTTCACCATTGTACAACGATATTATTTTTTTCTGCTAAATCTTCAGTATCCTCCTGAATTGGATAAATCAAAGTTTAGATCACTTAAATTGAAATCAGTAAAGTATTGCATTATTGATCAAATTCTGTTATGGAAAGATCCTAATGGGATTTTGCTTAGGTGTGTTAATGAAGAAGAGGCAAAACAATTTTTTTGTGATTTACATCATGGTGTTTGTGGAGGTCATCACCATTGGAAGTCTACTGCTTTCAAGATTCTAAGAGCAGGATATTATTGGCCAGTACTGTTTTCAGACATATTTTCTCAGGTCAGGGCATGTGAACCATGTCAAAAATTTGCAAGAAAGCAAAAACTTATGTCTGTGCCTTTAAAACCCATTATTCTCATGGACCATTTCAACAGTGGGGTTTAGACTTCATCGGGGAAATCAATCCTCCATCTTCTGTACAACATAAGTGGATACTTACAACCACATATTACTTTACTAAGTGGATTGAAGCAATTCCAACTCGGAATGCAACAGACAAGGTAATCATGGAATTTATTGAAGGGCATATTTTTTCTAGATTTGGTTGTCCTAAGAAGCTAGTTACTGACAATGCTCAAGCTTTCAAATCAAACTCCATGATTGATTTTTGCAATAAGTACAATATCAAATTCGTCCACTCCACCCTTTACTATCCCCAAGGAAATGGGTTAGCAAAATTGTCCAATAAGAGCCTCATAAGGATTATCAAAAAATTACTTGCAGAAAACAAAAGGTCATGGGATTCTAAGTTAAAGTTTTCCCTATGGGCTAATCGAATCAACAACAAGAAATCTATTGGAACTTCTCCATTCCAAATGGTGTATGGAACAAAGGTTGTTTTCCCAACTCAATTGGGTTTATCTGTTCTTAAATTTCTGCAAGAAGAGCTAGAAGAACCCAATGATATCCAAAAGAGAGTTTTTTAGATGATATAAGTTTAACAGGCCAGAGAAAAGATGGATAAGAAAGCTGTTGTTCATCAAAGCAAAGTCAAAGCCACATTTGATAAGGGAACCAAGAAATATATTTTCAAAGAAGGAGATCTGGTATTGAGATGGAATGCTAGAAGAGAGGACAAAGCTAAACATGGTAAGTTTGATAACTTATGGTATGGTCCTTTCAAAATAGCCAAGGTCGTGAAAAACAATACTTTTATCTTACATAATTTGGATGACACTGAGATTTTTGGAGGCCTGGTAAATGGGAGATTCCTGAAACATTACTTCCTCTAAGATTTATCAAAATTTTCAGTTTGTACAATAGATTTTTTTTTAAAGATGACAGAACAAGGAAATCAGAGAATCAAAAGCGATATAAAGGCATTGGTCTGCAGATCTTAAAGTTTTCTCATGAAGCTCTACCCCTAGAAGGAGCCAATGCCAGTCTCTAACTTTGTTCTCGATTAAGTGAGCTTTCCTAATCCTTGATCCTCCCTGCTTATACTTTCTTGCCTAAATCTTGATTTTTACCCCATGGTTTAAATGGTCATTTTTCCATTTTGTTTTGCACTTTTAAATGATTTTCTTAAGTTTTTAAAGGTTTAGGATTTGATTTGATGAAACTTGTCACATCACTTGTCTATTTGTTTTTGAATTTTCAAAATTTCTGCCCAAGTCATGAATGGCGCTACAGGAATAACACTAAGGATAATCATATTTTTATATGCGCCAGCTCGCCCTAATCACGTCATAATTTCTCAAATCATGATTAGAGGATCTGCATGCCTCTCCACAATCTCTTTTCGGGTTAATACTGCAATTATAACAACTGCATGCGAGGGATTGAGTTGTACTTGCCTTACCTACATCAAACTAAGCATCTTTGGATATCATTAACATAACCATCACCTTCTATTTTAGCGTGTCAGGTATTTTGTGCAGAGATCGAATTGAAGGAAGAAGAGATTCTTAGTTTCTAACAGCCCACGAGAACTGAGAATCCCCATTATCAATCCTTGCGGATCTATTTACAGGACCATATCAACAACATGTCACCGAAAAAGAGTGGACAAATTATTAGAATGGAACTTGAGGGCATGGAATTACTCGAAGCATACCCCCAAATGGCGTGTTGATTAAGGTTGGTTGTCATTGATGTCAACCCTTGAAGAAAGACCCGTAGCACAAAGGTTTGGGTAATGGACCCAATATTGTTTGATGTAAATATGACTCATTATTGTTTTGTCATGGTTGATAAGAAGTAAATATGGAATTGTTTGATGTAACATGACTCATTATTGTTTTGTCATGGTTGGATAGTAACATGGATGAACTCCAAAAGTGGTCCCCTTATGAATCGCCCTCAACACAAGACGCTTTGTGGAGTAAGAGAACCTGGCGTTTAATTGGTGGGAATAATGAGATGAAGGAAAGTGAATTTGTCGTGGAAAATATCCTAGATGGATAGTTCTTGTCATGTAATTTCCGGTCAGATGTGGAATGTCACATGAATTCTCACGGGCTAGAGTTATGGCCATGAGAATTTGGAGACCCCGTGTTTGGGTAATGGGACCCAAGTTTGTTTGATGGGTAATGGTATGAGTTATGATATATTTCTCAGATAATACTATTCTATATGAATAGTACACAGTCATGCCATTTTTGGTGGTATGTATAATGCTCATAACTCCTCACGGGTTTGAGAGTTATGGCCTCAAGCGGGTTGGAGGACCCTCATATGTCATCTAGAAGCCCTAAAAGGTCAAAGTAATCATGGTTTAAGAGATTTTAAAAGGTAAATACAAAGATGAAGTGGGATGAGTGTATTGGTAATTCAAAGTGAATACAAAATAAATTACTCAATAATAATTTTAATGTGGATAAATTAGAAGTGGACCCCAACCCTAAAATAAGGAAAGTGGGGCCAAGTGACCTAGAAGATGTTTTTAAGGAAGCTACTCAAGAGTATAAATAAGAGGCAAGGCTCTCCTATCTTTTAATCACACTTGAGCATATTGAATATCTATAGGTGTCCGAGGCAACCAAATGATATCTGCTCTAAATTATGAGGAAAGTGAAGAAAAAAGGCCGTAAATGCAAGGAAGGATAAATTCCTTTGATGGTGCTTTCTATTAGCATGTTATTTTCGTGTCATCTCACCATTTTGACTATAACTTTTTCTATAATGATTCGCATCCCTAAAATTTCTATGCAAGTGAGAAAACATATCCAAGTATACGGGTTAAAAATTCATCTTGTGGGTCATTGTATTTGGGAGTTACACTCTATGGAAAATAGAGTTTGTGGCCGATCCTGAAACTAGTCAAATCAGGTGTTTCGAGTAAAACGCCATAACTTCTTCATACCGTGATCCAAATTTAGTGAGAGTAAATGAGTTAGTTAGGGTACTTGTAGTATGTCGGTAATAGTTTTAGGATCATTTCATCAAATATTTTGTGTAAGGCACGCTCTACAAGGCCGCCTATCTAGAATAAGCCGTAATTCAACAAGGTATGCCATTTTTGCTATAACTACTTTTCGAAAGAGGTTCCAAGTAGTTCCACTTGGAGGAATTGCATAAAACACACTGAAGAACATTGTATTAGTTTTAGATCTTTATACATTACACGCTCAAAGTTAAGGGATTACTTCAAGTTAGGGTTGTTGACTAATCCAAAACGAAAATGCGGAGACTAAAGAAAAGTTTGATGAAAATGCTAGTCTCTTATTTTAAAGTTAAGGAAGGTTTGCAGTGAATAAGGATCATATACACCCGTGTCTATTACGAGCTACAAATCATATTACTTTGATGATGAAATTGATGAGGACTTTGTTGAGGTGTACATGTTGAGTACATGGTTGAGACAAGTAGTTGATGAGTTGACACACATACCGCGAGGTGTATAGTTGATGATGATGTTGGTACATTGACGAAGTCATAGTTGATGAGTAGTTGACATTATTGGTACATACTTGGCACAAGTGCATCCAACCATGTGTATTATGGTACAGTGTTGGTTCATGTGTCGGTGCATGGTTGATGCACTTGTTTATGGTACAAAGTTGAGGTACATGTTGATGCATGGTTGATGCATGGTTCGCATTTATTGGTATAGGCTTACAAAGGGTATATCTCACGTTGATAGTGTGACAGCTGGTTCCATCATTCTACTTCTTACTCGGTGGCGGACGGGTAAGGACATGTGGTCAGAGCCACCTTCCCGTTGTAGCAGGAGAACATTGGGGTTTGTAGCATCCTTCCTCGGTTGTATCCAGAGATTTGGGAGTTGGATCTTCCCTCAAAGTTGTAGCCGCCCGAGAAACAGGGTTGCCTCCTTCAGTTGCAGTAGAAACAAAGGAAGTTGGTGCTTCCAATGAATGTAATTCTTCAAGACATATAAGAAAACATTATGTGGTTTTCTCCGATTTGGGTTTCCATGCAAAACACCGGTGTACCGTATGCGGTGTGATTGTTTATTTATTAATCCACATTATTGGATAATCCTACATTGATATAACATTGAAGAAAAAGGATTATAATTAATGCTATTACTGATTCACCTCCTCGAATCCAAGAATTGGCATCGTGAGCGTGTTCCTTCCTCGTAACCGCTTTAACCAATCGAAGTTGCAGATCATGGAGAGTACCAACTCAGATAAAAATGGAATACCAATGTAGCTTTGATGGACATAAGTATGCTTTTTGGCATGAGGATGAAGGGATATATACAAGCACATGGATTTCTGCCTTTGGCAATCACCAGATTGATACACAACACCATCGGCCTCCACCAACAAGTGACAGTGCTGCTGAAACTCTATGGAGAATAATTCCAAAGCCATAAATGCACTTTGAATTGTCTCGATACTCTGTGATTCACCAAAGTTGCACATTGTAACTGGCCAAAGAGATTTGGGACAAGCTTCAAATATTTATGAAGGAGATTCAAAAGTCAAACAACAAAGCTTCAAACTTATATAGATGCTCTACCAACAACTAAAATGAAGGAAGATGAATATCACAGCCTCACTTACGAAGTCGATGAAACATTGAATGCAATCATAGGCTTGGGAGAAGAAATCATAGAATCAGAATTGTTCAAAAGGTACTAAGATCTCTTCCTATGAGATTCAACCCCTAAGATATCAACACTAGAAGAAAGATCTATCTAAACTCACAAGTATTGAACTAACTGCATGGAATCTTCACAACATATGAGATGAGAATTGAAATGAAAATCCAGACATGTAAAGAAGCAACTCTCAAAGAATCCAAAAGATCAAAGCAAAAGAAAAGGAACAAGAAGAATATAACAACAACAACGACAGCTCGTACATTTATTTAAGAAGTGGCCAACTTCATCAAAAGATCGAACAAGGGAACCAACAAGAGGGCAATAGAGGTAAGCTTCCTTAATTTGTTTTAATTCAGGATGGTATTTATCATTTTTCTAACAAATGTCCCTCATAAGAAAAAAGAGAATTGATATCAAATAAACAAAATAAAAAAAAAAAAAAAAAAAAAAAAAAAAAAAAAAAAGTTTTCAAGAAAAACTTTGCACTAAAGAAGACATCTCATCATTAGATGAAGATGAAGTTAGTGATGCTGGAAATAGGGAGAGTTCTATTCATCGCAATAGAAGACTTTGATAAAGAATACACTCAAGAAGAATATGAAGAAGCATATGAAGAAGAAATTGAAGAGGCGTAAATTGACTATCAAGAAGAATTAATGAGTGCCATAGAAGTTATCGTAAGAGAAAAGAAAAAAGATACTACGCTTAACTAGATAAGAAAAAAAGACACCCAAGAACTAGAACAAAAGACGCTGGCTACAAGATAACACCAGCACCGCCAGAAGACGACTGAAACTTGGAAGGTAGATTGCTCAATTCAAGAAAGGATATTCAAAAGAAAAATATGCATTAGGCTCAAAGTCTTACGACATTATTAGCAACAAAATCATGACAAGTCCGCATTTGGATACAATCAAACATAAAAGAGATCAAGCTCCAAAACAATGTAGAAAGCAAGAAACAAATCCAAAAGTGAACAATCAAAGGGGATAAAAACATATACATGAATACATGTGGACACTCCTCCACCGAAGATTCGTGATTTCAAAATCAACAATAGCTAGACAGCCTTAAGAAGAAGAAGGATTCATAAGAGCACCTCATTTCATAAGATCTTCAACTACTGTGCATCAAACTAGATTTTTGGTTTATGTTATGCTTGTAATAATTCTGGACATAAAGTCGTAAATTATAGAGCTAACAAATCGTGAACAATAACTAGTCTGAGAGCCATACACAAAGGGTTGTCTAAGAAGGCCTAGTGAAACACGTAGAAGAAGCTACAACATGTTTGAATCCCCTGAGCAATCGTATGGAATGGGTGCCGAGCAATGTAACAATTCTTGGACACATGGCCAAAAATTGCGTAATGGAAGTCCCTCCTAAAGAACCCTCACCGTAGTCACAAACAAGAATCTCTAAAATGACATGGATAAGAAAGCAAGATCGCAAGATAGCAATGAAGAATGCACAGCTTCCACAAGCCAAACAAAAGAAATGTGGTTGGTATGTTGACAAAGGATGTTCAAAACACATGACAAGCGATAGAGACAAGTTTTACATTACGAGAGGAAAGAGATGGACCAATCTCCTTTGGACGATGATTCATCCAAAATCATTGGAAAATGCATACCCAAATTGGGAACAAGAATGAAAAGACAAAATGTTCTACTAGTAGAAGATATGAAACATAATTTTAAGTGTGAGTCAAATGTGACCAAGGTCATAAAGTTACTTTCAATTCACAAAGTGTGAGATAAGAAAGAAGGTTCGGGGAAATTTATCGCCATACTTGCAAGAACTTCAAGCAACATATATGTGTTATGAAATTGGGAAATGAAAAGTGTTGTCTAGGAAAGGAAGATGAAAGTTGGCTATGGCACGTAAGAATGGGTCACATGCATTTGATAACCTTGTCAAAGTAAAACAAAAGAGAAGCAACAAAGAATTTCCCGTGATCAAACCAACACTTTATGCAAGCATTGCCAACAAGGGTTAAACAAAGACCGTGTTCAAATCAAAGGAATATTCAACAACAAAACCAATCGAAATTGTGCATACTGATTCGAGTTGGACCAACTACAACAAAAGGCTTAAAAAGGCAGAGATAATTTTATGTTATTAGTTGATGATTATGCCAGAATGACTGACAGAAGTTTGCTTTCTCAAGAACAAATGGGCTTTTGAAAATTTCAAGATCTACAAGGAAATGGTTGAAAATGAGATGATTCAAGAATCAAATGCTTAAGATCGGATAATGGAGGAGAATTCACCTCAAAGGAATTTCTATGGACTACCGCAAGAATCATGGAATAAAAGAATTTTCGCTAAGTTGACACCAAATGTAATGGAGTTGTTGAAAGAAAGAATAAGACAAGACAAGAAACGGTCAAACAACATAATGGATTCAAAGTTGATATTACATATTTGACACAAAGTGCTGCATGCCAACAAGCCTCACATTCAAAACAAATTAATGCTTAGAAACAACACCGATAAAACTCTATATGAGCTATGAAAGGAAGACCAACAAATGTGAAGCACTTCAGAAGTTTTTGGAAGCAAATGCTACATCAAAAAGAGAAGATGCATGTATCGATAAAGTCAATTCCTCGTGGGTGGACAAATGAATACCTTGCTAAGCCACTGGGCACAAGGAAAGCATACAAGTGTTACAATCTAAGATTAACAAAGTTGTGGAAAAACATCAACTAACAATTGATGAAACATGCATCAGAATCAAAGAAAGAAGAAGAAAACAAATCAATGGAACAACTTTTTGAAGAAGAAGATGAAAAGAAGAAGAAGAGGAAGATGAAGATGAAGATGAAAAGAACTGTATAGAAGAGAAAGTTCAACATGTATCTCCAAAGACACCTAGCAAACTTAATACGTATTAACCATCCTTTAGATCATATTATTGGAAATAAAGATGCGGAGTTGAGACTAGAAGAAAAATCCGCTCACCGTATCGAACACACCTAGCACTCCCATCTACAATTGAACCAAACCATTTTGAAGAAGCCAACAAGGATGAATTTAAAATAAAGGCCATGGATAAAGAATTGATCAAATAGAGAAGAATGACACTTGGGAATTGGTCCCAAGACCAAAGAATAAGAATGTGATCTATTACCAAAAATGAGTTTTCGTGAATAAACTGAATGAAGACATCGCCACAAGGAACAAAGCTATATTGGTATGTATAGGATACGCACAGGTTGAAGGAATCTAAATTACATTATACGCCCCAAATTTCAAGCCGCATCGGAATGCTAACCGCTTGTTTTAGCTTATGCATGCTCCAAAATGTTAAAGTATACCAGATAGATGTAAATTACTTTCCTAATGGGGAACTTGAAGAAGAAGTCTAGATTGAACAACCGCCGCATGGATTTCGGGCCATTAGAGAACACATACCATGTGTGTAAATTAAAGAAGGCCTTGTATGTCTAAAACAGACTCCTAGAGCAAGGTACTCCGCACGGATAAGTATCTGCAACAACCATGGTTTATAAAAGTAAGTGTAGACAACAACCCTACATCAAGGTAAGTCAAGGTAATATTTTATTAATTGAAGTTTACGTTGATGATATTATTTCTTTGGTAGTGATGATGACAAAGTTGGGTTGCAATTTGCAAAAAATATGCAGAGTGAATTTGAAATGTTATTACTTGGAGAACTATCATTCTTCTAGGACTTCGACATGTCAAAGAAACTACAATTTTTATTTCTCAAACCAAGTCTATCGTGAGAAATGCTAAAGAGGTTTTAAATGGAAGATTCTAAAACTGTTATCAATTCCCATGCAAACAAATTGTAAGTTGAGCAAAGATGATGATTCAAAGTCTACGATCAGAGGCAATATAGGTCAATGATCAAGTAACCTACTACATGTGACAAACATCGAGACCAGATGTAATGCAAACAGCTGGACAGGTGGCATGATTCCAACCAACACCAAAGGAATCACACGTACTAGCAGTAAAGAGGATCTTCAAATATCTCAAAGGAATATAAGAGTTTGATTATGGTATCCAAAAGGAAAAGATCTATCACTCTTTGCCTACATGTGATGCAGATTAATGGTGCTGTATTGATGACCAATGAAGCATTAGTGGAGCAAGGTTCTACTTAGGTGAGTGTTTGGTATCATGTATTAGCAAGAAACACTCAATGTTGTCTTTATCTATAACCGAGGCAAAGTATATTGCAACAACAACATGTTGTACACTGTTTCTATGGATGAAACAAACTGGACAGATATACAAAGTTGAATATGATGAGCCCATTCCAATATATTGTGATAATACAAGTGCCATCAAGATCCTTCAAAACCCGAAGGATGCACTCTAAGACCAAGCACATTCCAATCAAGTATCACTTTCACGAACATGTTTCGCGTAAAGAATGAGTTGAGTATGTGGGCACAAAAGAACAAGCGGTAGACATCTTTACAAAACCACTTCCACCTGAAGCCTTTGAATATCTTCACAAAGAATTGGAGTTATTTCTACCCAAAATGAATGCTTTGAATGCTTATCCTATATGTCTTAGATGTACACCGCAGGAAGCACCATAAGAGGACAATGGTGGGGAGCTGCCTCGGATGGAAAGATACATTTGCCATTGATGACAAAGGGGGAGAGATTTATCGATGCAGAGGATAGAGGTAATGGTTCTAGGAGGATCAGTATCACCAGATGCAGAGAATAGAGGCATGTTTCGTGGGGAGCATGAGGATATGATTTTCGGGGCAGCCAGATCGTAGGTCACATCAATGCCAAGTGTAGATCATGATTAAGGTTGGTTGTCACTGATGTCAACCCTTTGAAGCAAAGACCCGTGAGCACAGCAATGGACCCAATAGTGTTTGATGTAACATGACTCACTATTGTTTTGTCATGGTTGATAAGAAGTAAATATGGATGAACTCCAAAGTGGTCCCCTTATGGTGAAATCCCCACGGAAAGACGCTTGGGGAGTAAGAGAATCCATGCTTAATTGTGGAATGAGATGAAGGAAAGTGAATTTGTCAGGAAAAAATATCCTATATGGATAGTTCTTGTCATGTCATTCGTGGTATGTGGAACGTCACATAATTCCCTCATGGCTAGAGAGAGTTATGACCATGACAAGTTGGAAACCCCTGTGTTTGGGTAATGGACCAAGTTTGTTTGATGGGTAACAATATGAGTTATGATATTTTCAGATAATACCATTTTGTATGAATAGTACATGTCATGCCATTGGTATGTAGAACGTCACATAACTCCTCACGTCGCATTTATGGCCTTAACAAGTTGGAGGACCCTCATGTCACTCCTCCAGAAGCCCCAAAAGGTCAAAAGTAATCAAAGTGGTTTAAGAGATTTTAAAAGGTAAATAATAAAGTGAAGTGGGATGAGTGTGTATTATAATTCAAAGTGAATACAAGATAAATTATTTCAAATAATAATTTAATGGAGAAATTAGAAGTGGACCCAACCCTAAAATAAGGAAAGTGGGGGCCAAGGACCTAGAAGATGTTTTAAGGAAGCTACCGAAGAGTATAAATAAGAGGCAAGGCTCTCTCATTTAATCACACTTGAGCATATTGAATATCTATAGTTGTCTGAGGTATACAAATGATATCTAGCTGAAATTCTAAGGAAAGTGAAGAAGAAGGTCAAATGCAAGGAAGGACAAATTCTTTTGATGGTGCTTTCTTAAGGTATACATTTTCGTGTTATCTCACCATTTTCACTATACATTTTCTTCTATAATGGACCTGATCCTGAATTTTCTGGTATGAGAAAACATATCCAAGTGTCCGTGGTTAAAAATTAATCTTCTGGGTTTCTCAGTCATTGTATTTGGGAGTTACACTCAGTGGAAAAAAAGGGTTTGTGGCCACCCTCAAATCCAAACCGTGTTTTGTGTAAAACGTCATAACTTCTTCATAACAGATCTAAATTTAGTGAGACTAATTGTGTTTGTTAGGGTGCAGTCTGTAGTATTCTGTGTAATAGTTGCATATCACTTCATCAAATATTTTGTGTGGGCATCGCTCTACAAGATTGTTCCTATCAAGATAAAATTCCAACAAGGTATGCCATTTTTGCTATAACTCCTTTTTCGAGAGGTTCCAAGTAGTGCCACTTTGAGGAATTCGTATAAAAACACACTGAAGAACATTGTGTATCATCAGTTTTAGATCTTTATACATTACATTTCCAAAGTTATGATTACTTCAAGTTAGTTGTTGACTAATCCAAAACAAGGCATGCGAGACTAAAGAAAGTTTGATGGTGCTAGACTCCTTGTTGTTAAAGTTAAGGGAAGGTTTGCAGGAATGTAACTACATACACCCTCGTGTCTATTACAGAGCTACAAATTGTGGTTTCAATGGTTGATGAAATTGATGAGGACTTTGGTTGAGGCAAGTGCGGCCGCCGCTGCTTTGAGTACATGGTTGGAGACAAGTGTTGATGAGTTGACATAACGCGAGGTGTATAGTTGATGATGTTGGTGCCATATTGATGATTTATAGTTGATGAGAAGGACACATGCCGATTGGTACATACTCTTTGGTACATGGCTGATGCACTTCTTCATGGTACGTGTTTCGTGTTGGTATGGTTGATGCACCCAGCATTGTGCTGATTACAGGCTGAGGGTAACAGCTATGGCTGGCTGATGCACTTGTTTATGGTACGTGTTGATTACATGTTGATTGGTGCACAAAAAGGATGCATGGTTCAGATTTATTGGTACATGTTTACATCGATATATCTCACAATGATAGTGTGTGACAATGGTTCCATCATCTACTTATACATCAGGGCGGTAGGACAGGGCAAAGAAAGGGGGTTGTAGCCACCTTCCTATTGTAGACGGAGAACATTGGGGTTGTAGCCTCCTTATGGTTGTAACCGCAGGATTGGGGGTTTGAGCTTCCCTCATTTTGTAGCTTGAGAAACTAGGGTTGGAGCCTCCTTCCAACTGAAAAACAAAGGCTGGCAAGCCTCCAATGAATGTAATTCTTTAAGACATATAAGAAAAACATTCCTATGGTTTTCTCCCATTTGAGATTCCACGTAAAACGGTGTAATCGCGGTAATGTGTGTGATTGTTTATTTATTATTGCTCATTATTGGATAATAATTCTACATTGATATAATATCGAAGAAAAGGATTATAATTGATTATTACCGATTCACCCTCCTCAATAATCCAACATGGCTCAGAGGTTCAAAGATGTTGTTTGGTTTGACTTTTTCACAACCTTATAGAGGCACGATGAACATATTTCAATGGTCTTCACATAGAATTTTGATGGCTTTGAAGCTATAGTTGGGAAATTACTGATGATCATGACTAAACATTCAATTGCTAGAGCCTGAAAATTGCTAGTTGGTGGAGAAAAGGTGGTGGAAGAAGGAGAATGTGGTTATGGAATTCGTGAATCGGTTCTTAATTCCAGAGAAACAAAACAATAACTGGAAAAAGGGAATACCAAATAGTTGGGTAAAGAAGGAATGGCATACTTCTTTGTTGATCATCCACATGTATATCACATGTGAGGGTAGGTTCTCACCGGTTTGTCTTTACCATCTCGTGATCAAGCATTCACATTAATGGTGATTATCCTCTCAATTTACTGTACTTCCTACTTAAGAGTTTATCTAAAATGTCGAAGAGGGTTCAATCGCATCTTGCTATAGCTAAAGGGAGTCTCTTTCACCAGGGTTTAATAAAGACATTGATAATCTCTTCTTTAAATGAAGTCCAGAGACCCTAGGATTGGCTAATCCAGTCTTTAGGAAATGATTCATAGTCAACTAAATCCAAAAAGGCCAAAGGGAAGTAATAAACCCAACAGAAACAGACTCATAAAGTGACTGAATTCCTTATTAAAGAAGAATCATTTGCAACTAGGGTAACATAGGATAGCAAGAAGAAGATGCAAACTCAACAAACCTTTGGATATATTCCTGTAGGTAAAGGTCAAGAAGAAGCTACCACCAGTCGAGGTAAGAAATCTAAACCATATGAAGACATTGACATATTTCTTAATCCAGAGATAAAGATGGAAATTGATAAGGATGAGGATTATACTATGAACCCAATTCATTCCCTAGTCAAGCAAAAATAGAAATCTACAAGT
The DNA here is from genome assembly GCA_010110895.2 of Picea sitchensis. Lineage (NCBI taxonomy): Eukaryota > Viridiplantae > Streptophyta > Pinopsida > Pinales > Pinaceae > Picea > Picea sitchensis. Next base: position 11,264 of record SNQJ01S0129029.1, on the reverse strand, counting down.
AAGAAGAGTGCAAAGGGAAAAAAAGAGAGGAAAAAGCCTACACATGTGCCTAAGTTCCTTAGGAGAAACTCCACCAGAGCTGCCAATAAATTGAGATTAAATTCAAAGGCCATGTTTGATCCATTCATTAAAAGGAGAATCAGATAATTATAGAGGATAATTCAGAAGATTCCAAAATGGGCATCAAGAAATGTGGCATTACCTTTGCACAAGACCGGTGAAAGCTAGAACTCCAAAACTTGGGAAAGAGACATGAAAAAGGGAAACAAGTTGTTCAATAAATCCATGAGACCTGTGACAAGAGAAACTACTAGATCAAATTCAAAATCTGAATTTGTGTTTAGAGGTACAAGTGTAGTTTCTAATGACAAAGATGATCCTTTTGCAGAATCCAGACTGATTCTAGACCTTCCTGAGACCAGGGATTCAGATAGCACAGATGATGAAGATCATAGCTCTGGATTATCCTCTAGATACCAGATCAAATTAAGAAAACCTCAAGTTGCTATAGACTTGAATCTACCTGCACCTGTAGAAGAATCCCCAGAGTTTAAAGTTAAAGTCAGAAGTGAAAAAGACAAGATTAAGGAGCTACAGAAAATGGTGAAGCAATTAAAGAAAGAAAAATCTTAGGTGGAGTAATGGAATGCCAAACAACAAGAGACGATACATGATTTCAAGAAGAAAAGAAAGGAACAAAAGCACCGCCTATGGAGTTGGCGAGAATCCAATTTTATTATATTGGCATAATATTGTGCTAATAACCAAACTAAAGCAGAGGAACACCATGATACCAGTGCAGTCATTATACCATGATAGTTTATGAAGTTCTTTCATGTAGTTTTGAAAGTTTTGATGCTATTACTCAAGGAGTAAAAGATGAATAGTTTAATCTCTATATTTTGATCAAATGGACTTTTGATAGTTCGAATGGGTAACTCAATCAAGATATGATTCCAAAATTTTGTAGGATTTCCCCAGTTGTTGTAAAATATATTTTGAGTTAAGCTGTTCATTGAGCGTTCTACTATATTGGCAAGTTAAGTGCTCATTTGAGCTCATTTTCCTAGAAAATAGGCATTGACAAGATCCTATCACAACCTAATACCAAAAAATAGGATTTGTAGTTATACTTTGAGTAGTTTAAATAGATAGAAGGAAGATTGTATGAAGGTCAACAAGTTGGGATTTCAGGGACCTATTTTGAATATCATTGTAAGAAAATTTTATTCCACATTGATATTGAATGGAAAAGACATGTTGATGGTCAGATTTTCTCTCATTTCATGTTCTATTTCTTTCTCTTGCTTGAAGTCATTTTCATTGTACCGCATTGATTGATCTTAAGGAACACAATGAAGATTTTGTTGTTATTGTTTATTATCAAGATTTGCCTTCAAGTACATCTTCTTGTTTCTAAATTACATTTTGAAATAAGAAATCTATATGTGGTTGACAAATTGAATGCTCCTATATTCCCTTTCCTATTTACCTTTTTTTGTCTGATCTATTTATGTGACTACCTTTTACTAAATCAATGGGATATCTCTTGACTTTATTTTGAGCTATGTGTTTACCTTGAACCTTGGAACCAGCTTTCAAGCATCCTAAAAAAACCAATTCATAAACCTCAAAATACTCATTGCAATAACCTAATTATTCTGTATTTTCCCTCTCACAACAAGTGAAACTTTATGGACTAACACCTTGTAAAAATACCATAAAGGATAAGAAGCAACAAACATGTTACTTGAATAGGTCTGGGTGCACTTAGGGATACCAAGTATACCATCCCCGCACATGGATAGGATATTTTTTGGTACATTTTGGAATACATTGTGGGAGAATATGGACACCTGTTGAAAAGATATATAACATTCCATCCACGCATAAGTAGTCATCAATAATTTGGTCCATATTTTGAGGGGTTACACCAGAAGCATCCAAAACCTGGGATGAAAATCTGATCTACATACATCACTCTTTATAATAGAGCACCAATAATTCCCTAATCGTAAGTGACCTTTTTGAAGTTTCTTGACATTTTTCACCTCAATTCTTATATGTTGTATATGTACAACAAGGAGGAGTGAGAGAGGACCTCACAAGAGATGCACTAAAAGCATAAAAATTTGTTGAGAAGATTGGGAAAATCCATTTGCAAGCATAGGAGATGATGAAGAAGTCACATGAAAATGCATGGGCCGTATTACGATCAACACAAAAACCTGGGTTCAAAGTGGGAAACAGACTTTGGTTATAGTTGAACAAGGAAAGACTACATGGTCTTGGTAAGAAGATCATGCCTCTGTGGTATGGACCTTCTCATATATTAGGAGAAGGTAGGAGATAATGTCGAAACTTAGTGTACCCCACACATGTGCCTACTCAGTAGTGAATTTTGAGAATCTATATGGCTATCTACATGTTAAATATTGGGATTCTTCTAGAGGAGAAGGGGTTACATTCTTTAGCATTATATTTTTCAAACCCTTCCTGTATGGCTAGCTGGGTGATGTTAAATAACGCCAATTAGAGGAGAAGGGGTTGTCAAACAATTGGCTTGGGTTGATGGATAATTGGTATGGATTGTTGGTTGTCATTGGGATGTCAACTATTGAGAGTGATATTGTAGATTGATGTAGACCCTTACTGATTGATGTCAACTATTGGAGAAAGTCCGGTAGTGAATTCTCGTAGCACAAAGGTTTACAATGGAACTAAGGTTGTTTCATGTATAATGGTATGAGTTTTAATATATTTGAAGGTAAGAATATTCTATATGGATAGTACATGTCATTCCATTTCCAAGGGTATGTGGAATGTCACATAACTCCCTCACCGTTAGGAGAGTTATGGCCATGAGAAGTTGGAGAACCCGTGTTTGGGTAATGGACCCAAGTTTGTTTGATGGATAATGGTATGAGTTTTGATATATTTGAAGGAAAGACTATCTCTATATGGATAGTACATGCCATTCCATTTTCGGTGGTATTCGAACATCAAGCATAACTCCCTCACCTGCTAGAGAGTTATGGCCATGAAGTTGAAGAACCCTCACAGTCATCTAAAAGCCCCAAAGCACAAAAGTAATCAAAGTGGTTTAAGATATTTTAGAAGGTAACAACAAAGTGGAAAGGATGAGTGTACCTATAATTCAAAGTGAATACAAAAATAAATTATTTAAATAATAAAGTTAATGATAAATTACTGTTGACAAGTGGTTAGAAGTGGGTTAGCCCTAAAAAATAAGGAAAAGTGGTTTAAGATGGTTAAAAGGTAACCCCTTGAGGTAAAGTGGAGTGATGATACCATAAGTCAAAGTGGATACAAAATAAATTATTTAGATAATAAATTTAATGATAAATTACTAATTGAAAAAGTGGTTAGAAGTTGGTTAACCCTAAAATAATGAAAGTGGGCAAAGACCTAGAAGATGCTTCTAAGGAAACCACTGGAGAGTATAAACAAGAGGCAAGCATTCTCTTTTTACATCACATTTGAGAATATTGAATATCTACAGTGACCTGAGGTAACCAAAGGATATCTAAGCCGAATTTCAGAGGAAGGTGAAGAAAAAAGAAAGCCATAATTCAAGGGAGGATAAATTTGCTCTTTGATGATGCTTCTACAGTATGTTATTTACGTGTCCACCATTTTCAAGTAATATTTTTTTTTCTAGGAATGCATCAGACTTTGGAAATTGATAGGCCAATCAAGAGGGAACATAATCCAAGTATCTTTGGTAAAAATTTTAGCTTGTGGTCGCCATTTTTGAGTTACACTGCGGAAAATAGGGTTTGTGGCTAGTCCGGAACTAGTCTAAAACATGTGTTTTTTGTAAAACGTCATAACTTCTTCTGATAACAGACCAAATTTAGTAAGACCAAATGTGAACTAGAGACAGCTTTGTAGTATTATGTGTAACATTTTCAGATCCATTAACAAATATTCATGTATGGGCACACTCTACAAGGTCAGCTTCCTCTAGAATAAACTAGAATTCAAAAAGGTATGCCATGTCATTTCCTTTCTATAACTCCTTTCTCGAGAGGTTCCAAGTAGTGACACCGTGGAGAGAAATTGCATAAACAATTAATCAATAACATTGTTACTATTTTCAGATCTTTATTCATTACAGTACATAGTTATGCTTTATTTCAAGTTAGGTTGTTGATCAATCCAAAACTAGTGAGACTAAAGAAAAGTTTGATGAAAAATGCTAGTCTCTTTGTTGTTAAAGTTCTCGTGAAGGTTTGCGGTGTATGTGATCATACACATCTAGGTCTATTACATAGTTAAGCAAATCAGATTTGGATGATGAAATTGATGAGGGCTTTTGTTGAGGTACATGTTGTACATGCTGAGACAAGTAGTTGATGAGCTGGCATACATGAGAGGTGTATAGTTGATGATGCTATACATCCTTGATGAGTCATAGTTGTTGAGAAGTTGACACATGATCATACATTACCTTGGTACATGGTTGGAGCAAGTAACTTGTTAGCAGTATATATTGACACATGGTTTATGGATGATGTAGCATACTGTATTGGTATATTATTAGAAGCACATATTGATCTTGCTGATGATTATGAGTTGCTGGTGTTATGCTTCTTGGTTGATGCACACATTTGAGAATTGTCTTGCGGATTGATATTGGTGAGTAGATTTGATTTGGTTGATAATATTAACAAGACAAGTTGTTGTGATAGTTGCCGGACGTGTTGTTACACATGTTATTTGGTAACAGTTTGGTGCATGGTTGATGCACTTGTTCATGGTACGTATGTTTTGCATGTGCTTGTTGCATGGTTGATGCTCTTTTTCATGGTACAAGTTTTGTATTAGGTTGGTGCATAGTTTATGCACTCATTGATGGTACATGTTATTTTTACAGGTTTGGGGCATGATTGATGCACTTGTTTATGGTATAGATTGATTGGTACGCATTTACAACATTATATCCTCATAATGATAGTGTGACAATGGTTCCATCATTCTACCCATAATGCTAGGGCGGTTGGACGGGCAAGGACATGGTTGTAGCCACCTTCCAAATTTGTATCCAGAGAATAAGGTTGGGTTGTAGCATCCTTCTGGTTGTAGCCGAGAATTGGAGAGTTGGAGCTTACCTCAAGTTGTAACCCGAGAAACCAGGTTGTAGCCTCCTTCCAGTTGCAAATTGAAAACAAAGGAAGTTGGTGCTTCCAATGAATGTAATTCTTCAAGACAAGAAAAAAAACATTATGTGGTTTTTCTCCCGCTTTGGTTTCCACGTGAAAACATTGGTGTACTATGTATGTGTATGATTGTTCATTTGTTCATTATTTATTTATTCTCAAATTATTGGATGATAATGCTACTGATATAACACTTGATTATATGGTTAAAAAATGATTAAATTTCTGACATCGATTCACCCCCTCCTCAATAATCCAACAAGCCCATTCTTTAGGATTGTATTTGTTCCATAGTTGAGAAGAGCACCTAGGAGGGGTATTTTAATAGCTTAACAAAGGACGAGAGATTATCTGTAAGCAACCATTAAGGCCACAATGTCAAAGGAATATCCACAGAGAGTGCCTCCCTTTATTTGTAATTTCATTTCAAGAAAAGAGACCAGAGCGACCTCACCTTCTAAATGGGTTTCTCTCCCATATTTGGCCTCGAGGTTATATCTTGTGTTTATTCATCGATGGTGTGTGAGTATTTATTATGTTCTCTATTTTGCATTTTAGTTATTTCCATACATTTAAGTAGAACATTAATAATGAAATAATCTGATATCTAGCGCTGAAATTAACCTTCACAATAAATATTTTATTTTATTAGGATCTACTATGACAAACTCTCCAATGGAATATCCACGACATAATTTACAAATCAACACTACATGTACATCTAACATATCCTTAGTGTCCTAGCAGAAAGATAAATCTGAGCTTCCCAAGAAGCAACTTCCTCACAAAAATAAGAAAAACAATGGTCCCAAACCCTCTCAACCAATTCCTACTCCCAATGGTGGTAAAAGGAGAAAATCTAAAATAAGAAGATCATTACGTACTGCAAATTTGTAGGCAAAATGGTCATGTGGAATTTAAATGGTAACACGGAATCTTTAGAAGAAACAATGAAGAAAACAAATCAATCTTGATTCTTCTTCTTCTACCCCTTCTTCTCATGGACATGCACTTTTTGCTTATGGTTTCTCCTTCAATGCAACTTCTACTTCTTCTTCTTAAGGAGTGGCTTATTGATTTTGGAGGATCTTATCACATGGCTAAGGATAAAATCATTCTTTCTTCTCTTAATGAATATAACACCAAATAAATATTTGTTGGTGATGATATATATCTTAATGTTGTAGGGTTTGGAATAATTCAAGTAGATAATGTTAATTTCAATGTATTATGTGTTCCAAGTCTTCCCTCGGCAGAACCTCTATCGGTATATAAAATCACTCATTCAGTGAAGGTAAAACCATGAGTTTTCACCTCACTGCTGTAATCAAGGATTTAAAGATCCCAAGCATGTCTTATCAAATGGAATTGTTGATGATATTACCAAAGTTGTACAAATTTGGGTCATCATCTTTTCTACCAGCTTTTGTTGCTCATAGCGACGAATTGAGAAAAATTTGGAATGAGAGACTGGGTCATCTAAACTTTTGTTCATTGAAGCAACTATGTAATCAACATATGGTGATTGGTCTTCCTCTTATTTTTTATAGAGATGTTGTTTTTTCCAATTGTTTTCTCAACAAACATCATTGGGGAAGTTTTGAAAAGCATGCCTCTTGGCACGCCTCGACCCCTTTGAAACTTGTTCACAGTGATTTGTGTGGTCCAATTTCTTATCCTTCTTTCTTTGAGTGCAAGTACTTCTTAGATTTCATTGGTGACTTCTCCAAATGCACTTGGGTTTACTTCTTAAATCTTAAGAGTGGATTTTTTGACAAGTTTTGGGCCTACAAGACCCTTGTAGAAAAGCAATATGTACATCAACTTCAACATTTAAGAACAGATAATGGAGGTGAATATGTGAACAACAAATTTACAAGTTACCACACTGCACAAGGCATTCAGATGCAATGTATTGTTCCATATACAAATGGTGTTGTTGAGAGAAAGAATCACACATTAAAAGAAATGGCTAATTGTATGATCCAATCTAAAGGATTAAGTCTTCATTATTGGGTAGAAGCCATCAACTGTGAAAATTGCATAGTGAATTGCACTCCCATGAAGTCATTAAAAAATATAACACCGAAAGAAGCATGGACTAAAATTAAGCTAGATGTAAGTCACTTTCATGCATTTGGTAGTGTAGTGTCGACTCACATTCCTAATGAAAAAAGGAAAGCATTACAACCTAAAAGTGAGAAGTGTATTTTTGTTGGATATTATGAAGATTTTAAAGGTTACAGACTTCTTCAACCTCATTCTAATGAAATAATTATTAGAAAAGTTATTAAAACTGATGAAAATCTCTTGTCCTACGAGCATAATTTGATGCTTGTGCCATCTTCATCGTTCAATCCATCTTCGATATTTGTGCCATCTTCTATTCCTATTATGGTTTCTTCTTTAGATGATAATAGTGAGGATGAAAATACACATCCTCCTACTCACCTTCCTTTAAATGAGTCCATTGAACATAAACCTACACCAATACCATCGCTTCCTTGATGGGTCCATTTAACTTCAGAAGAAAATAGTGATCTTGACAATGATTCTAGAGATCAGTGTAGGACACATTCACAATTCTATCAAACCTCCTTTCTTCTGGCTCAAGTTTCAGAGAATCATGATCCAGACACATTTGTAGAATCTTCTAGCCATCCAGATTGGAACACAACAATGAATAAAGTGTATTTCTCTTTAATCGTGAATGTTACTTGGGATATTGTACCTCTTCCAAAAGGAATAAAAATTATCATATGTAAATGGGTGTATATAACTAAGTATGCATCAGATGCAAGTGTTGAAATACACAAGGCTCGATTAGTAGCCAAAGAATTCTCTCATGTTGAAGGTATTGACTATAATGAAAACTTTTCCCTTGTAGCCAAAATGAATTCCACCCATATTTTTCTATCCCTTGTTGCCTCACATAAATGGGAGGTCAATCAGATGGATGTTAAATCCTTCTTCTTGCATGGGGATTTGCATGAAGTAATATACATGAAACAACCTCTTGGCTATGTCTAGAATTACTCTAGCCTTGTTTTTCTCCTTAAGAAATCTCTTCATGGTCTTAAGCAAGCTCCTCGAGATTGGCATGCCAAAATGGATAGCTTTCTTCTTGACACCAGTTTTTCCAGATGTCATCATAACACTAATATCTATACCAAGAAAGTATGAATACATTTCATAATTCTTGTTCTTTATGTTGATGACCTTATCCTTATTTGTGGTGACCCTAAACTTTTAACCCATGTGAAAACTAGTTTTGAAAATAAATTTGAAATGACTGACTTAAGATATTTGCATTATTTCCTTGGCCTCCAAGTTTTGCAAACCAAGAAAGGAATTTTTATTTCCCAGTCTTAGTATTATTGCGACCTTCTTCACCACTTTCACATGGATGATTCTAAACCGACCCCTTCTCCCTTCCAATCTGGATTCAAACTTGTGGCCACCTATACTACTCCCAAAGTTGATGCCATTTTGTACCGTCAATTAGTTGGTATCCTCTTATATCTGACTGATACTCATCCTGATATTTGCTTTGTTTTTTTTATTGTTTCCCGACATATGAAAACACCCCATGAAAGTCATTCGAAAACAACAAAAAAGATAATTCAATATGTATGGGGTACAATTCAGTTTGGGATACATTGCAATTAAGGGGGCACTCCTTTGTTGGTTGCTTTCATTGAGTTAGATTGGGTCGACAACCCTGATGATAAAAAGTATACTGCATGTTATGTTTTTAGCTTTGGTTATGGACCTATCACTTGGGCTTGTAAGAAACAACATAATATTTATCTTTCTTCAACAACAGTAGAGTACTGAGCAACGATTAATGCAAGTCAAGAAGCGTTGTGGCTTTGACAGATCCTTTCAGAGTTTTGATTCTAGCAGCAACATCTGACCACCCTCTGGTGTGACAAGTAGAGTTCCATCAAGCTTGCCAAATATTTAGTTCAAAATTAGCGCAACAAACACATTGAACTACACACACACTTCATCATAAATCTCATTCATGATTGAGTTATTTACGTGCTTTTTTTCCCTACAAAAGATCAACTTGTAGACATTTTCACAAAGTCTCTTACATAAGTGAAGTTTTCTAAACTTCAACCTATGTTATGAGTTTAGGAAGTTGTCATTAAGGGGGGATAGGATCCAATGCCTCCTTCCTTCTCCTATTGTGTCACCTTTGTAAATCCTTCAATCATATCCCATGTTGTTCTTAAGGGGGGATGTTGGGATATTTAGACACTTAAGACTTAGTTAAGATCAACTTGGTCTAAAGTATCTTTATGGTGTGGTAAATCCCCCCTGTAGACAGGTGAAACCCCCCTTGGATCGAGACCCCTTCTTTGATCCCAGATAGAAGGAAAAAAATGGTAACTACTTTCCCTTTAGACCTACTTCGACAAGTAGGATAGAAGAGAGAAATGGATGGTACACCTTTTTACAATGGTCATCCTCACTGCTTCATCCTTTTGACCTTGATATCCAAGCTCCCGTGAGCAAGAAAATACCTACAAAAGAACAAGACGAGATCCCTTTCTTCCACACTACAATGTTAAGTAAAAATAAATCTATCTACGATTATTTTCACACCAATAGACATGTAAAAACTTAAATGCATAAAAATGAAAGGAATAGGCCAAGTTATTTATTAATGGAAAGTTGACAAAATGGAAGCACTTACAATCTTTACCTTGATGTTGCAACAACTTCCTCCAAGATCTTTGTTCCAACCTCTTGTATCTCACACAATGTTCTTCAATTCTCTCCCCCTTTCACTAAATCATGACCCCCATTATATAATGGTTTTAGGCATAACAACTTTGAGATATCTTGGGAAAATGGTTGATGAGTAAGCTCATGAGGTTGGTATTTAGTGCTTAGGATGGAGCAAAGAGATATGGCTTGAATCCTTGACCCAAAAAACTCACATCTCCCCTAATCTTACCCTTAGAAAAAGGTGGAATGGTTGTAACCTCTTCATCACTCCCTTAACATTGATTACATGGCGACTATCACTCCCTAAGACACTCAGGGGGGATATCACTCCTTGTGTATGGGAAAGGGGGCGATGATTCTCAAATAGGGCCGAAACCTTAAGGAAAAAGATGATGTTTCGACCTTAAAATGATATATTTCTCTTCCAACTTGTCTAGGGAACATGAAAAGTACTCCCACATGGTCATGAATTTGTGACACTTAATAAAGTGCATGCGACACTTAGTAAGGTGCATATGACTCTTGCAACACTTAGTATAATGTAACACATAAGTGATACATAAGTGTGACACTTAGTAGAATGTGATACATAAGCGCAACAATTAGTAGTGTGGGAATTTGGTGTGTAACACTTTAGGTAAAAGTTCGTTTCTTAGTGTGTTTCTTTAGTATGCATTACTATGCATTTATAGATATGTAATCTGATGGTCACTATATGTTCTAGAAATAGAGTTCTATGACAACTCATATTCTATTCAATATTAATGGCTACATTTATCGATGGATTAACACTCAATTGATCTGTAAATTGTCGTGGATATTCCATTGGAACATTTCATCACAAGAGATCTGATAATTAAACTATAATCTACACTATGAAGGTTAATTTCCTTTAGATTCCATAAATTTTAGTTATTGATTTTATGCCTATGCATGAAATAGATAAAATGTGAAAAATAGAGAACATTAAAATACAATCTGAACCAGGTGGATATCGGTGGCCACCCACCTTTTCCAAATGGCTCAAAACAGTTTTCTGGCCATTTTGGCAATTTACTATTTTTAGCAAGTTTTAACTTCCGGGGCCATTTTGAGGGCCTAAATGAAGGTTTTTTGAGATCAGGTTCTCAATGATAGACAAAGGCATGATTGATCCCCCAAAATGAATCTCCTCGACGATACCTTTCCAACGAGCTAATACACGCCTAAAACGGAGATCGTATGCAAAAGTTACGACCCCGGGAAGTTGATGTACTCACTTACCCAAACGGGGCCCACATGACTTTTGGCGCTTCATCTCCTAGGGTTAGGTTTTTGGATGTCTAGGACTTTTGGCATTCC
>SNQJ01S0129028.1:37885-55515 GCA_010110895.2 Picea sitchensis | reverse complement strand
CTTTGTTTCTGAATTCCTGCTTGTTTTATATCTCTGCAAGTTATGATGATGGTATAAAGGGATGTTGTGTGTGGGATCCTACTTCTCACAAGGTCATCATTGACAGAGATATTGTATGTATGGAACAACCAAAAGGGTTGATTGAAGATCGCAACGGTAAATTTGTTTGCATGCTAGATAATTCATTGTATGGCCTAATGGTACCCAGGCAAATATACAAGATGTTTGAATCCTTCATAGTGAGTCAGAATTTTTCAAAGGGTTGGAATGACTATACAGTTTATAGTACATTCACAGTATTGATGTTATTTGTCGATGATATGATTGATGCAAGCCAAAGCATGGATAAAATTAGTAAGAAAATGACTCCGATGGACAGGGCAATTCAGATGAGGATCAAGGAGCAGCAAAACAAATTGTGGACATGGAAGTATATAGAGATGGTAATGGTAAGCTATGGTTGGAGTTCGGTATGAACATTGTAAAACCAGTCTTTATCCCTCTTTCTTTCCATTATAAGTTTTCTTCAAGCATAGGGCCTATCTATAAAGAAGAAAAGGTTGTGTCTCGTGTAAGTTCCGTAGGAGGTCTGTTGTGTGTGAAGAAATGGTTAAGACCAGATGTTTCACATGCTAATGATGTTGTCAGATACATGACATATTCATGTGTTGCAGTGAAATGGGTGCTTTAGCATTTGAGAAGCACAAATGTCACCTATAATGGTTACACTGAGATGGTTTGTGATAATTGTAATGTATATTTTACAGGTGTTTTGGATAGGAGGAGATCTATCACTAAATGTGTCTCACAACACAATTGTGGAAGACATGTTGAAGGTAGAGTGACCCCTCAGGAAATCCAAACTCATGCAAGTCACACATGCGAAATCATGAAACCAGTTTTATTAGAGAAGTTGCAGTGGTGCTTGGCTTCTCTTGGCTTGCAGAAAAGGTGATGAACAAAGGAAGGAGCAAGGTATCAGATTAATTGTTGTCAAGATGGAGATTGCTGGGATTTGGTGACAACGAATTCCTCCAAGGATGGATCTGGATCCTATTATTCTGCGTTGGTTACATCTAAATAGACCAAGTTAGAATATGGATAGGGATTGCATTTAATATTCAGTTTATTGTGTGAATGTATAAATTCATGTAAGCTTGTAGAGGCAAAAACGACTGAGTGTGAGTGAGCTGATGTAATCTCCATGATTTGAATAATAAGACAATCGATACCTATGCTTGATGGACGTAGCCCAACGTTTGGGTGAACCACGTGAAATCCCTGTGTCTATTATCTCTGTGTGATTGTTAATTATCATTATGAATGAGAAAAAATAAAAAGTCAATGATAAAAAAGAGGGGTGGAAGGAAGAAACATTAGAGTTGATTAATGATAAATCAAATGAATGAGTAAAAATAAAAATTCAATGATAAAAAAAAGGGGTGGAAGGAAGAAACATGCTCATGAAGTGTGGGTTATAAATAGATAGGCTTAATAATTGAGATAATTGGGGTAATTTATAAAGAGTTTCCATGACAGACTTAGTTTGTAGTCATCTTCACTTTTGAAATTATTGGGGTTTGCTTCTACCATCAAGGAGTAATAGGGTATTGAGGTTAAAATTTTGGTTTGATTAAAGAAAATTAGATGTTTTGATTTGGAGTGTTCAAAGATACATGACTTAGTGATCTTGTTGTGCATTGCGTCAACTATGTGTTTTTTGGACCAGGCTTTAAAGGATCTTCTTTTTTTCAAAACAAGACAAAATTTACAATATTTTGAATTATTGACCTAGTCTTTGTTGATACAATCCCTCCCTGACTCCCTACATCCACCAACATGACATGTAAATACAAAACTTCCACCCTCAAATAACATAAATTTAAGGAACACTAACTCCTAAATAGTATATCCAAAAAAAACTAATATAATCTTAATCTAATACATAACACTATATACTTTCCCTAGTTACAATTTAACTTTTAATATTATATTTCCTTGAAAATATAAAAAATAATATTTTTTCTCATAATTACAAAAAGTAGTAACTGAGTTTTATTTATTAAAAAAATATTTAAAAAATTAAAATATACATTATATTTTTATTAATAAAATAAAATAACACCAAATCTTTGACCGAGAATAAATATTAAAAAAATTAAAATATATATTATATTTATATATTTTTATTAATAAAATAAAATAACGCCAAATCCTTGACCGAGAATAAAATGACTAGAATATCATACCATTTACTTTTTTTTACATAAATAATTTGTATGTTTCACTTTATCTCTACACAGAATCACACCTTATACTTTGTCTTTATTCCATATCTTTTACTTTATTTTCACGTATTAAAATATCATATCTTTTACTTTATTTTTAAGTAAATAACTTCTATGTTTCCCTTTATCTTTACACACAGAATCTTGAGGAAAATGGAAAACTTCATATACCTATGATTTTGGTTGATAAAATAATAATTATAAAAAATTGACTTAGATATTTTATTTTATTTATATTATGTTTTTAATAAAAAAATTATAAAAAACATCATATCGTTGATTCATCATAAATTATTAATTAAATGAATAAAATATGGTGTTAGCTAAAGTTCTATTTTTTGAGTTTTTTTTGGTAGGAATTAGTTGGAATCCGACGATGTAAATTTGGATAAAATCTGTATTTTCTGTTGTTTAAATCGCTTTTCTGAATGCAAAAATAAATTCAGCGCGCTGAAAAACCCCTAAAGCACTCTGATTATACAAACTTAGCCACTCAAATCTGCAGATCCAACCATTCATCACCAAATTTAGGAAAAAATCAAACAAAAAAAATGATCAGAAAACCCCAAAAATCAAACAGAAAAAATGGTCAGAAAACTCCCAAAAAATAAAACATTTAAACTACTCTCTAAAATATTATCGCTTTATCTTTACATAAATAAATTCTGTGTTTCACTTTATCTATACATTCTGGAAATAACCGAACCCTGGGCATTAAACTTAGTGGAAGTTAGTGGTTGAAATCACAACCATTGATTTATTAAGACGACTAAGAATATTCCAAGAATATTTAATCTTGTCCATACAAAACTGATTAAATACTAAACACATATTAAATGTGCCCATTATCAATAGGTGTATACCTTTCGGCCTAATAAATGAAACGTTACATCTGCCCTAACATCTAACTTTCTTTGAATGGCTGAGTAGTTGTGATTAATTGTTGAACACCATTTTTCTTGGGTATCTCCAAATTTTATTTCTCGCTGTGAACTTCCAACCTTTTTTAAAAGAAAAGCTCCTGATCTTGCAGCTGCTTCTCATTCTTTTTTAGCAACGAACCCTTTCTCCTCCTCTAAATGATGAAAACCCTCATTTTGATTTGTGTGAAACTGTCCTTTTTTCTGCCTATGTTAATAAGAATGCCTCGCCTACAGTTATGACCAGAGAAGGATCTGTGACAGCTTCTTCTACTTCTAATGCTCCCAAATGTCACAGATCCTGCTTCATGACTCCAAACCCATTGCTGCTCCATCATCTGCCTTCTCCTTTCTCAAGCCAACGTTTCTACAGTTGCCGCTCTTCTAAATCTTCAAATCATATCGCAGACGATGATCAGCTTCAGGGGATCTCCTCTTCTCTTGCAGCTTCTGAATGGTGTCCGAACCTTAACGACATATACCGATCTCCATCTCGATGGTTTTAGCCAGTACATATATCATATTTTGGAACTCATCCAGGTGAGTGGATCACTGTCATTGATATTTAGTCTGAATTATATTAGAGATTATATTACTATCATATCGTTATATACAGAAGTTCAAAGTAAAACCTCTGGACATCATGAATTTTGCATTTCAATTTGTTTTAGGAGATGGAACAAAACGTCACACCCAAAGGCGGCTCAAATTGCATTAAATTTCCTCAAATTGAAGGATTGTCTCTCCAGGGAAATAAGTGTTTTTGTGCGTATTAAACCTCCTCCATGATTTTGCTATTATTAATGAATCTCTAATTTATTTTGAAATTCCAGTGCTGTGTCTATGTTCTGCATCTGAATTACCAGATCTAAATTCTTCTTTATTTCTTTTGGTATTTAGAAAGAGATTATTCTGGGAGAAGCCAAGACAGTTGTTACCAGTCTCCTACAGGATACAGCCTGTCTTTTTACGGCCACAAATATATTGGAGAGATTTGAAACTGCTTGTGCCAATAGAGAGGAGTGCCTGTTTCTTTTAGACGAAATGAACGAACTGGCCAACTTGTTAAGCAGTTCCAAGAATGTCCTTGGTTGAGGGAAGGGCTGGAGAATATAATAAAAGAAGAAGTAGAGTTAGTAGCCTCAGTCATGTGTTACAGTCAGAGTGACTCCTCCAAATTTTCCAGGTGTGTACTGAACAATCTAATATTACTTGTTAAAGGGTGTACTTGTTTATCGATATGTATATATAGTAGAGGTCTTTGCTGGTTGTGAAATGCATACCACATGGAAGGCCTATTTCCATGTCAAATAGAGATATGTATTTTAATGGAATTTCGTTGATTGCAGGTTCTTTTCAATGTCAGTAAGGAAGGAAGAGCAAGTCACAGAACTTATTGATCTTTTGGAATCAGGAACTGGAAAAAGGACGTTATTGCAGTTATGTTGCATGGTTTTGGTGGAATGGGAAAGACTACCATTGCATAWGACAATTATCTTGCATGGTTTTGGTGGAATGGGAAAGACTACCATTGCAAATGACAGTTATATTGCATGGTTTCGGAGGAATGGGTAAGACCATTGCATAATATCTTGCATGGTTTCAGAGGAATGGGTAAGACCACCATTACATATGAGGGCTATTTTGCAAGGGTTTGGAGGAATGAGTAAGACCACCATTGTAGAGGTTGTCTTTTCACAAGGAGATTGAAGAATGTAAACATGATGAGGTTATACTCTTTAAGAAGAATATAGTATGAACTCCAGATATAATAAAGTTGCAAAAATTTCATATTAAAAGATTTGATGCGGGTTTAAATGATTTGATGGAGTTGGAGGGGCAGAGATTGATATTAAAAGAAGACAACTTTTGCCCAAGGATATGAATAAAGCAAAGAAGGTGAGGCTGCTTCTTACTGCATGTCAGTTGGACAATGAGACATGAATAAAGCAAAGAAGGTGAGGTTTCTTATTACCACATGTTTGAAAACTGTGAG
Source organism: Picea sitchensis (assembly GCA_010110895.2). Classification (NCBI taxonomy): domain Eukaryota; kingdom Viridiplantae; phylum Streptophyta; class Pinopsida; order Pinales; family Pinaceae; genus Picea; species Picea sitchensis. The sequence goes on along the minus strand of SNQJ01S0129028.1, from coordinate 50,311 downwards.
TAGATCATGCCCAATGAAAAGGCTTCCCAGAATTTATTGAATGCCTCACTGATGAGTCTATTAAAGAAGGAAATGTTTGATGACAGACAACAAATGAGATTCACAAGTGCAAGTCAAATTGAGGAGTTTCTGTATTACAAGGAGTTGAGATACTTGAGTTACTGTTGAACCCATTAGTTGAATGGATTGTTGTATTTATACCAATTAACCATTTTGTTGGGCAATTTAAGTGAGAGCTTTCCATTTTCTTTTTTCTATTTGCGTTGGGTAATTGATTTTATTGATTTGTTACAACAATCCATCTGTCTCTCTGTCCAATTGGTTTGCGTTCATTGGGATCATTTTTATTTGTGATATATCACACTCAGTTCAGTTTATGCATAGTATTGCCTGGGTTCGTTTGATGAGCCGTTTGAGTGTTGTGTTGTTCTGTTGTTGTAATTGCATCGATTGCTATAATATATCTCTATTATTGTAATTGCAATTTTTTCTTTAAATTTTGAATGAATCGATTCCAAACAACAACTGATCTCTACTTGATTCTTAAAAGTGCACGCTATATTGTTGCTTGCTCTACTAATCATTAATTGAACATAGTATCACAGCCAACTTCCAAAGTATTGCAACAATGATAAAATTACTCTAGAAGATGATTTCTTTGGCTTGAAGCATTATTGGAACACAGAACGATTCAATTCCTCTAGAATTTCATTTCTCCGGCTTGAAGCATTTTCGATTAAATTCCTCTAGAATCTGATTTCTTCTGCTTGAAGCCTTTGTGGAACAAAGGTTCACATAAACTTAATCTAAAATTTGAGGTATTGTAAGGTATGGGAATAGTGATTAAATTCCTCTAGACTCTGATTTCCTCGTCTCCCAACAATCTTTGAACACTGGTATGCATTAATGCTTGAAGTATTCTTGGTTAAAAAAATGGCCACAGTCCGGCAAATCCAGGAAGGTTGGTAAATAAATTTGACCATGTGAGGTTTGAACCTGAAGCTTTGAACGAGAGTGAGATTTGACCATGTGAGGTTTGAACCTGAAGCTTTGAACGAGAGTGAGATTTGACCATGTGAGGCTTGAATCTCTGGAAGATTTGGACGAAAGTGTTGGTAATGGAGAATAACTTGTATTGAATTGTGATTTGTGATTGATGTACAGAAACAAACTGATCTGAATTAGATCATCTCCAAACTTTATAATAACCACTTAGTTGCTTTTCCTTTTGTAAACTTTATAATAACTACTAGTTGCTTTTCCTTTTTTAATTTTTTTTTAAAGATGTTTATTTTTTAATGTTTTTTTGGTTAGGTTAAAAATGGGAAGTGGAAACTAACCATAGAGTATTGGAAACATGTCAACTAATTTTCCATGCCATCACATGGCCATGCAACTATATTAGAATTCTGTTTACATGCACTCTTCTTTTGTGAATCAATTGTGTAACTCGCTAACCCTCTTAATGAGGTTATTATACACTCATAAACTTAAGCTCGGTTGAAATTCTCAAGATTATTGTGCCCTACACATTAGCCCTAATTCAGACTTCATCGCTTTCTAGGTATATGGGAGGCTCAATACTGGTGGACCATCACTACTCATGATTCAAGGCAAAAGTGATAACTTTGGAAACTGGTGGTATGAAAAAAGATTTTTTCTTGGTATGAAATCGTGATAGGAAGACATTTTTCATAAAGCACAAGACATAATTTAATGAGATGAAGTTGCATAGCAGCTAGTCCCTGCGATGTAGTGATCATATTCTGTGGCCACAAAAGTCTATTTTATTCACACTTTTACGTAATATCTATAGGTGAAAGGGACTGTAACTTCAACACTTTCATACACCAACAATCAAGTGATTGGATTATGTATTTTTTTTTAAGAAAATTTAGTAGGCAAAATTGAAAAGACAGTTTCCACAGTTCTGTAAATACTTTAATCAACAAATTGTAAATGCATTAGTCTGGAATTAACACTATTAAACTAAAAACTTTAAATCATAGTTTTGAAATTTAAACTAAGGAATTATTATAATAAGGATAGTGTAAGAGGAATGATTACAAGGGCTGAGATGTAAGTGAAAAAAGTGAAAATGAGGCCCATACTTTTGAGCGCGATTTCAACCTTTAGATTATAATAATGACGAAATCACATACCGTTCGATTCATATTTTATTTTGTCCAATAAACAATATTCAAATTTTTTCCTTGGATGTAATTTTTAACATGTATACCTATTCCAAAATTAATCATACAAACTGTCGATGAAATTGTTTATTAGCAGTATTTTTTTTATTCGTTATTGCATCCTTTTGAACTTCACGCCACCTCACTCACTAATGAAACATGTCATTTCAACATGCACTTTTCCCATGTGGAAATTTGGGAATAGCATCGATTTACAGATAGCACAATGCATGGCATCCAGTTGTCCATTGAGACGTAACAACTGTGAAACTTGGTTCATGGGAGATTTTGGTTGGAATGGAGGTGTCTCTTCCATGCATATGACAACAACCTTCAAAAATACACTGCTCACTTAGAGCCTTCCTAACGTTATAGACTCCAAGTATTCTCACACTGCAGGAGCTCATGAATGGATTTCTCGATCTCCCTTGTCTCATTCATTAAATCCTCCAGGCAAAAGGCAAGAACAATCAAGGAAATAACTAAATGATTGTCGATGTTGAGCTCATCCTGGTCCACAAGGAACAAAATATATGTCACCACTTCATTCACAAAATATTTAACTATGTGTAGGGATGTTTAAGGTTGTGTCTAAGTCGTAGCATGTGGTCGACTTCCCTCAACTACACAAGAACATAGCTACATTCCACATGCTTGGTCGTTTAATGCATGTATATTGGGCCATGGAGCTTGAGCCATCAAGTATTCTCCCACCGCAAGAGCTCATGAATGGATTTCTCGATCTCCCTTGGATCATTCATTAAATTCTCCAGGCAGAAGGTAAGAACAAACAAGGAAATAACTAAATCATTGTCGATGTTGATCTCATCCGGCTGGAGGTACTTTGTTTTGTATAACTTAATGAATGCAAAAGAAATTCATGGTTTGTTGTTTGGTAACTCTATTAATTGGAATTGGTAAGAAATTGCAGTTTGGTTGAACCAAGGTTCTATTATTTGGAATTGGCGAGAAATAAAAATTCATGGTTTGTTCTCCACTAACTATATTATTTGGAATTGGAAAGAAATTTCAATTTGGTTGAACTAGGGTTTTTATTTGGAATTGGCGAAAAATGGCAATTTGGTTGAACCAGGGTTATGCATGAATTGAAATGGCAATTCTATGGAACCAGGGTTATGTATTTTAGGGGCAGGATACAGGATTATGTCTAGTCCTACTATTCAAGAAAAAAATAGAAGTTCATATTAGAAACTAAATCTTAAAAAAATACACAGGCATTACATTCAAAACAACAAAATATAGCTATCATGCTCAAAACTGTAGTACAAAGTGAACCTCATAAAAAAGTTCAAGCAACCATGTTCAAGACACAACAAAAACGGAAACTCATCATTATCGTAGTGTCCGGTAAAGCTAGATTTATGTTACATCAAGTTTTCAAATTCAAGCGTGAGAAATCTCTAGATGAATTTGAAGTCTGAAAAGTCACAAGAAAATTGATTCATTCAACTTGAGAGGAAAATTTTGGCATGCAAGTGCAATGGTTGGACAATAAAACAAAATTGTTCTTGCATCCATCGTACATAAAAATCCATAAAGCTTGTTGATGCAAATACAATGGCACCACTTGACACTGTGACCAAAGACTGTCTAATAAGGCACAAAATATTCAGAACACATAGGTTTCTAGTCAGATCAGGTTCCTTTCAGCACAAATGTTCGACTACCATTTTTTCCCTATGCCTTCTCAAGAGAATAACCACTGAGTAGTATAATCTAGATTGGGATTAAGAGGCAACATATAGCAACCTGGTCTATCAAGCACCTTCATCTATCAATAAAAAACAACTTCATTTATCAAGCAACATCTAGGTAGTAGGGGCAACCAACTTCATCTATAAAGCAACAACAACTTCATCTATCAAGCAACATGTAGCATGGGCAGACAATAGTGGTATTTGTGTGTGGAAGTAATTACTGACAGTGAAAGGGGTAACTTGTATCCTTGGCTCCTAGCTCATGCATCTTCAGTGGCAAGCACTTAGCAACAAGAATAAGATTATGTGTTACAATGATGTAAAAACAATCTTCCAAGTGGATTTATGTGATCATGTTTAAAGCCCAAAATGAATCCAATCATATATATTTTTTTAATTCATTTTTAATCAACAATTTTGAAAAGAAAATCGCATACACCACGACAATAATATCACATCAATGAGCTATGAACCAATCAAATATTCGATATATAATAGTTAATAAATACGAAAATAAATTATTTTTTAAAAATAAATCAGGATAATAGAAAATTTGAATGGAAATACAAATAAGAGTGTGTAATATGATATCCAGTCTATAGAATGCACCAACTAATGTCCTAGAAATCACCAGCTAATATGCGGCCAAAGTCGTTTGACCTCCGAGTGAAAGCTATAGTCCCTTGGCTACGTAGGGACTAATAAAGGATTGGTTGATTTTTTGTTATGAACAATTGATTTTATAAATGGATGGAGGTTCATCTTTAAGAGGTGGATGTTTTGTCTTGTTTTTAAGTGAAAAAAGGTTTTAAAAGATATATATTAAATATTTGTTTGAAATACACTTTTTTGGGTTCAATCTTGAATTTTAAGATTGGTTCCTTTACATATTATAAAGAGATTGGTTTATTATAAGTAGTGGTTTTGATGGTTTTTTGTGTTAATGGTGAACATTTACCTTCCTATTGTACTCCATGAGCTACCTTCCAGTGGTTAAACTGTTTCCTTGAAGGAACCTGCTCTGATACCAATTGTTGGATTACTGAGAGGGGGGGTGAATTCGTAATGAGAAATTATACCACTTTTAACCACAATTTATATTCCTTTAACTTATTCAACCATGTTCATCAGTTCATCATCAATATATTATTATATCATAAACATTAACATCCATCAATGCATAATAAACAATAATAAACACATCCACACAATAGACAGTACACCAATATTTACGTGGAAACCCAATGCGAGAGAAAACCACAAAATGTTTTTCTTATATGTCAAAGAATTACATTCAAGGAAGAACCAACTTCCAATTCTTGAGCTCCAACTTGAATAAGGCTTCAACCCCTTAGTTTATCAGGATACAACTTGAAGGAAGCTCCAATTCCCTAATTCTCTATCTCCAACCAGAGGGAGGCTACAACCCCCTAGGTTCCCCAGCTACAACCAGAAGGTGGCTACAACCACCTAGTTCTCAAGCTCCAACCTGAAGGAAGCTCCAACTCCCTGATTATCCGTTTCCAACCGGAAGGAGGATACAACCCACTTTCCTTGCCCCATCCAACCTCCTTGATATATAACTATCAAATAACTGATACTTACATTGTCACTGTCAACCTGTCCAACCTATCACTTTCACAAAAACCTATATCGTGCATCAACCATGCATCAACTTGTACCTCAACTTGTACCATCAACAAGTGCATCAACCATGCACCAAACCTGTACCTCAACTTGTACCATCAACAAGTGCATCAACCATGCACGAAACCTGTATCATCAACCTGTACCATAAACAAGTGCATCAACCATGTACCAAACCTGTACAAATAACTTGTCACAACAACCTTTCCAAACAACTTGTCACATCAATCTCATCAACCAAATCAGATCTACTCACCAAGATCAACCCCCAAGAAAACTCTCAACCATATGCACAATATCATCAAGATGTGCATCAACCAAGACTATTCACAAAGATCAACAAGATGTACCACAATCAAGATGTGCTTCTAAAAGTATACTAATACATATATGCCACATCATCCATAAACCATGTGCCAACAATACTTCACAAATTTCTCCAACAAGATTACCAACAAATGCCTCTAACAATGTACCAAAGCATGTACCAATCATGTATCAACAACAACTCAAACTATTACTCATCAAGATGTACTAACAGTACCATACCATACATCTCATGTATGTGTCAGCTTATCAACTACAAGTATCAACCATATACCAAAGACATATACCAAGGTATCCAACAAAAGTCCTCTAGCAATACATCATACTATCCATGATCCAAATACCATAAACCCTCACATCAAATAATGTGCCAAACCTTCACTCTTATGTAGCCTTAAATGTGTACCAATCGTATACCAAGCTCACTAAAAGAAGCCTCTCACAATGTACCATAATATATACCAATAAAACTTAGACATGAAAGAACAATATACTTCAATAGATTTGCCTCAAAACCATTCACTACAACAAGTATTATACAACTAATAGTGCCTCTAGGAAGATGCCCAAACTCACAAGACCATTCCTCATTCATATATAAGAATATGCCTAAAATATATATCCAAATAGGTGCTTATAATAGGGAACCATAACATTATTGAGAAAGTACTAACATGATCAACAATACTCTAACAAAAATACGTCAATCCATACACTAGGGTTTGTACCATGCATCCAAGCTATGCTCCAAAACTAAACCATATACCATCATCAAACACCCTTAAAAAACACACATACAATCATACTTGTAGCTCTGTGACTGACCTGTAACATTAGATCTCAGATAACCATGGCTTACTCAACTTCTGCAGTCTGTTCCAACCCTTTTTCCCAAATTTACGAATGCCTTGCTTGTTTCACACTAGTTGACTCGCGAGGATGCCTTGCTAAACACCTATAGGAGAACCCGCAAGGACCTCAATAATTAGGGTTTTTCAAAAACCATTTCCCTCTGCAGCTCTGAAACTTTGTCGTCAAACTTTCTTTGCTTTCTCATCTTCGCAGAACCTTAGAATTGTGAATTATGCCTACAAATAACCTTTCACAAAATAGATATTCAACTAAATTCAATAGATTCTAATAAGATTCCCTTTCTCTACTACTTATAATTTCCAAGTGCCTTCCTCCAAAAGTTTCCTTGTAACTGTTTTAGCCCTTTCTCCATCTTCTAAAGCTAACCCACTTTCTTTAATTAATCAAATCATAACTTGTTTACCCTCATCTAACTTCATGTTGTAACCACTTAATTATTAAAAAAGAGTTTACACACAACACAAGCACACTATCACAAAAACCAATAAGCACGATGGCCAATAATCATACATAGGTTTGATGTACAATAATAGAGGTTGTGAAATTGGTAATAATAGAGGTTGTGTAATTGATATTGGTAAAATAGTGCTTCAAGGATAAAGTCCAAATACACACTAAAAAACCCCATTAAGATAAAGACACAAATGACAAGATCCAAAGTGCATGGATCGTGTCTTCAATTTTTTAAAATATTTTATTTAGTTCAATACACAAGATTCCAAATGCTTATTGCACATCCTTCACATATTCTAATGTTGCTATTAATTGTTGTCCAAATGCATGAATCATGTACCGCTTTTGTATTTTCTGAATCACGAGACTTGTGCAAGGGTGATAGGAATGAAAAAGGTTTAAATATTTTATATTGTTGATATTTATTTATTTATTATTCTTAAAATTTGATAAGATAATTTTGTTAAAATGGTAATTTTAGATCAATAAAATATTATTTTTAATATTAAAATAAATTTAACATTTTTAATTATTTTTATTATATTTAAATTACACAATATTCTTATTACAAAATACTAATAAATGATTTTTATAAAATTTAAGTAAAAAATATCATTTTTTTTTAAATTATATAATATTAATATTTAATATTTATATTGTTAAATTATTGTAAAAATTAAAGTTAAAAATATCATTTTTTTTTCCATATTTTAAATTACTAGAAAATAACTAATTTATAACATTATTATTGAAAAATAATAAATTTAAGATAATAAAATATTTATGTTTAAAATGACACATGGAATTAAAAAATTAGAGTAATAAAATTATAGCTTAGAAATAAATCCATAAAAATAAGAAATTAGAGTTGATTAATGATAAATCAAATGAATGAATGAATGGATTAAAATAAAAAGTTAATGATAAAAATTAGGGGTGGAAGGAAGCAACATTAGAGTTGATTAATTAGAGTTGATTAATGATAAATCAAATGAATGAGTAAAAATTACAAGTCTATGATAAAAAAGAGGGGTGGAAGGAAGAAACATGCTCATGAAGTGTGGGTTATAAATAGATAGGCTTAATAATTGAGAGAATTGAGGTAATTTATAAAGAGTTTTCATGAATGACTTAGTTTGTAGTCATCTTCACTATTGAAATTATCGGGGCTTGCTTCTACAATCATATAGGAGGAGTAATAGGGTATTGAGGTTAAAAATTTGGTTTGGTTAAAGCAAATTAGATGTTTAGATTTGGAGTGTTCAAAGATACATGACTTAGTGATCTTGTTGTGCATTGTGTCAACTATGTGTTCTTTGGATTGGGCTTTAAAGAATCTTCCACTTGCCACAGAAACAAGAAATCTCATAGACTCCTAAGCCAAACATGAGGTCATATTTATCACATTTTTTTTCTTCAAAACAAGACAAAATTTACAATATTTTGAGTTATTGACCTAATGTTTGTTCATACAATCCCTCCCTGACTCTCGACATCCACCAGACATCCACCAACATGATCATGTATATACAAAACTTCCACCCTCAAATAACATTAAATTTAAAAAACACTAACTCTTAAACAAAGCTAATATAATCTTAATCTAATACATGACACTATATACTTTAGCTACTTACAATTTAACCTTTAATATTATATCTCATTGAAAATATGAAAAATTATTTTTTTTCTCATAAATAAAAAAAAAATAACAAACTTTTATTTATTAAATAAATATTAAAAAAATTAAAATATATATTATATTTATATATTTTTATTAATAAAATAAAATAACACCAAATCCTTGACCGAGAATAAAATGACTAAAATATCATACCATTTACTTTATTTTTACATAAATAACTTCTATGTTTCACTTTATCTTTACACAGAATCACACCTTACACTTTATTTTCACGCATTAAAATATCGTATCTTTTACTTTATTTTTACGTAACTAACTTCTATGTTTCGCTTTATCTTTACACAGAATCTTGAGGAAGATGGAGGACTTCATCTACCTATGATTTTGATTTGTAAAATAATAATTATAAAAAATGACTTCTATATTTTATTTTATTTTATTTATATTATATTATGTTTTTAATAAAACAATTATATAAAACACCATATCGTTCACTCATCATAAATTACTAAAATATTATAGCTTATCTTTACATAAATAACTTCTGTGTTTCACTTTATCTTTACAAACAATATCTTGATTGAGATGGGAAACTACATACAACTAGAACGTTCTACTGGGGTTGCAACAACTGTCATCTTATTGTGGGAAGTATTCTAAATTTTTTATCTTTTGGTTGTTTTCAGTTAATTTTTTCCATTTGATTTTGTTCAAAATTCGGTGATGAATGATTGGATATGCAGATTTGAGTGGCTAAGTTTGTATAATTCGAGTGCTCCAGAGGTCTTTCAGCAGCCGAATCCAACCGAATCCATTTATGCATTCAGATATGCAATTTAAAATAGAAAATTTGTCCAAATTTACATCCTCGAATTCCAACGAAAAAAAAACCTCAAAATTTATAACGTTTAGCCAACGCCTATAAATGAAACATTACATCTACCCTAACATCTAGCTTTCTTTGAACCACTGAGTAGTTGTGATTAACTGCAAAACACCATTTTTCTTGGGTATCTCCAAATTTTCTTTCTCGCTGTGAACTTCCAGCCTTTAAAAAAGAAAAGCACCTGATCTTGCAGCGGCTTCTCATTCTTTTTAGCAACGAACCCTTTCTCCTCCTTCAAATGATGAAAAACCCTCATTTTGATTTGTGTGAAACTGCCCTTTTTTTGCCAATGTTAATACGAATGCCTCTCCTACAGTTATGACCAGAGAATTATCGCAGATGATGATCAACTTCAGGGGATCTCCTCTTCTCTTCCAACTTCGGAATGGTGTCCGAACCTTAACGACATATGTCGATCTCCATCTCGATGGTTTTAGCCAGTACATATATCATATTTTGGAACTCATCTAGGTGAGTGGATCACTGTCTTTGATATTTAGTATGAATTATATTAGAGATTATATTAAATGGAAGAGGGTAGATAGCCTAAGGTTGTGTTTAGTGACAGATTGTGCAAAAGAAAGAAGACTTGGTTGTGGCAAAATAACAAATGGCTTAGTAAATGGGGCATTTTCTTGAGCATGTGTCCTACAAACAGTAAGGAGATAATTTTTTTTGTTATGGATAAGTTCCACAAACATACTTGGGAGAAAGAGCCAGGGAGAAAGAATAAGTACTACATTGAAGAGTTTAACCGCACTCATAACCATCAGCAAAAGGCGTACATAGGGGCCAATATTTCTTGGAGATCTAAAATTCTTATTGCTCAATTAAGGACTAATTCTCATCAACTCCGTTGTGAAACAGGGCGCTAGAAAAGGCCAAAAGAAATGTGGGAGGAAAGAATATGTATTTTGTGCTCTTTCGGAAAAGTGGAAACAAAAAAACATTTCATTTTAGAATGTGAAGCCTTAAAAGACAGTAGGGAAAATTATGTAGGTATTTTGGCAGCTAGTTTTTGGGATAATCTATTCAGTGAAGAGTTTGTCGAGAAGTTGGGAGCGGTTATTGTAAAAATTCACAGGAAAAGGGACGAATACAAAATCTAGATGGAAAAAAAATCTGTCCCATAAGCTGTTTTTAGCCTCGTGGACGTTAAAAATACTTTCTTTCTTTCTTTACAGAAGTTCAAAGTAAAACCTCTGGACATCATGAATTTTGTATTTCAATTTGTTTTAGAAGATGGAACAAAACATCACACCCAAAGGCGACTCAACTTGCATTAAATTTCCTCCAATTGAAGGACTGTCTCTCCGGGGAAATAAGTGTTTTTGTGCGTATTAAACCTCCTCCATGATTTTGCTATTATTAATGAATCAATAATTTATTTTGAAATTCCAGTGATGTGTCTATGTTCTGCATTTGAATTGCCAGATCTAAATTCTTCTTTATTTATTTTGGTATTTGGAAAGACATTATTGTGGGAGAAGCCAAGACAGTTGTTATTAGTCTCCTACAGGGTACAATGAGTCTTTTTATGGTCCCAAATATATTGGAGAGATTTGAAACTACTTGTGCCAATAGAGAGGAGTGTCTGTTTCTTTTAGACGAAATGAATGAACTGGCCAACTTGTTAAGCAGTTCCAAGAATGTCCTTGGTTGAGGGAAGGGTTGGAGAATATAATAAAACAAGAAACAAAGTTAGTAGCCTCAGTCATGTGTTACAGTCAGAGTGACTCCTCCAAATTTTCCAGGTGGGTACTGGACACTCTAATATTATTTGTTAAAGGGTGTACTTGTTTATTGATATGTATATATAGTAGAGGTCTTTGCTGGTTGTGAAATGCATACCACATGGAAGGCCTATTTCCATGTCAAATAGAGATATGTATTTTAATGGAATTTCATTGATTGCAGGTTCTTTTCAATGTCAATAAGGAAGAAAGAGCAAGTGTAATGTCCCTTTCCAAATAGGAGCTCTAGAGAGGAGGCTTAATGGTCTAAACTACATCGTTAGACTATAGCCAGGGCCAGAAAAGGGGTAAACAGGGTTACTAGAGGTCACTCCAGTCACAAATGTTATATTCGGAAAGTGACATTGAGCTAAAAAAGGGTTAAAAATGCTTTTAAGTCATTATGAGCTAAAAATAGAAGTCAACAGTGAATTAGGGTTTCAACAATGATTTAGGGTTTTGGAAGTCAACAATGAATTAGGGTTTCAGTAGTGATTTAGGGTTTTGGAAAGCTATAAAGGAAGGGTCAACGACCTAATTCATCATTATGAAGATTATGACTTGTCATTGAGGAGAGAGGCGCATCTCAGGAGAGATAGTTCAGTGGATTCCAAGAGGAGGACATGTAATGTCCCCACTTTGGGACATCATCACAGGGCAGAGATTTATGATGACCAGAGTAGCCAGATGGATGCTATAGCGAGTACAAGGGTATTTGAGAGGCATTGTGGGGTCCAGCTTGCATTGATGATCATATTCCATCATTATGATCCATTTCGCACAGATTGGATTTGGTTTCATTGCATTCTGACAATTTCCATGATTTTGACTATTTTGAGCTATAAGTCAATGGAATTCACTGAAGAGGTCATTTTGGGCACATTACTTGGAGGAACCTCTCAGTGTAATAGCTCATTGGAATCAGGAGGAGCAACACTACAGGATGGGATGG